>VDFB02270651.1:427273783-427452099 GCA_007258455.2 Sequoia sempervirens
AACATGTCCATTTTAATCCTTTTTAATTTATTTCTATGCACTATCCTATATATAATGGTTGTCAAGTCTTCCTTGAATGGAAGGGAAAATACATGGACAATGAGTGCAAGGGAGATATTCAAAATGGTATTCCCATTTGTATCTCTTATTGTCCCGGTGTTGGGATCATAACCTTGGGCACATGCTAGAATCAACTTTAGTCTTTGTAATGTAGCAAGGAATGCAACTATATGATTCAAACCTAAGTTGGTTATTATCCTTGACCTAAGTGTTGTAGCATCTCCAAAAGTTCTCTTTTGAAATTATCTTAGGTCAACATGATCTAGATCGATGCTTTTAATGTGCTAGACTGTAGAAACAATCTTGGAGATCCTTGGGACTCCTTGAAACTCATACTTTATGGTTGCAGGTAGTTTTTAAAGCTTCTCTATTTTATCAATCATCTCGATTTTTGACAAAAAACTTGATGAATTTCCTTCTATAGCATAATTTTCCTATTATATTAGTTTTTAGGATTGATGGGTATATGTAGGGGATCAAATTTATGCCCAAAAAATCCCTTGGGAGAGTTCTTGATGATCCAAAGGAATATATATTTTTACCAAAAAATTAGTACTTTCAAGACCTTAGCAAGCTTGAGAATGAAGTTGGAAATGGGAATTGAAACCTTGAGTATACACTGGTTGAATTTAGGTTTCAGAATGGAAGTGGAACCTAGAAATTATTGAATACTACTAGGTTTCAAGTTACAAGATGAAAAGGGATGGAAAATTATGAAAATACTTTATAGGTATCGAGGTACAAGATAAAACAAGGACTTGGAACCTAAGGTTCCAAGTCCTAAGCATGGTTTAAATTCTAAAGGGTGGATAGCAAGAACACATGCCAATGTGTGAACTTCAGGAGGAAATGTGAACTCGAGACCCAAGGTCCAAAAGGGAATAATACAAATAGTCTTCAACAGGGGAAAGAGGGGTTTGGGATGAAAAAGGGACTTGGAACCTTAAGTTTCAAGTCTTAAGTGAACTCTAGAGTTCATGAGGAACTAAAGAGTATGACCAAGAGGGGAGTGGGACATGGAAATAAATAGGAAATAGGAACTTAAACCTTATATCCAAATTTCCCATTAGGACCCAGGGTCTAAAATGGAAATGGGAAAGGTTAAGTGAGGGAAAAGGTAAAGTTCGAAGGTGAACCCAAAGGTCACAAGTTTAAAATCGTGTAACACTAGACCAATCAAAACTAACAAATCACCAGACCCAATTCATGCACCTTACATTTAAATAATCACCTTACACTAGAATATAATATTGACTACACAAAATTACCAAAGCATTTAAATAAAACCCTGGCTTAATTAAATGCAAAAGAACCCTAGACTAAACCAAAATAGAAACCCTACCACTTAAACAATAAACCTACTAAAAAAAAACAAAACATAAATGACTACAAAAAACTCTAACAAGAATATAGTGGAAAAGAATAATCAAATAACACATTACATAGAGAGGAATAAAAAAATAACCTATTATGCAACCATGAATGTTGAGGGCACAAACTAGTAAATAGAAAAAACTAGGTGAACACACTTAACTCATGGACAATCTAACTCATGAATCTTTTCCCCAATCTTGATCAATCACAACTCACCAAAATACAAAGGGGAAAGAGAAAATTCTAAGAGCTCTGGAGGAGGAAATGGAGGAAAATCAATAAATAAACCATGGGGAGACTTGTACATATACAAGCATAAATGCATACAAAAGAACACAACTTTGGGATTTTGAGGGAAATTGGAACTTGGAACCTTTGATTATAAATTTCCATTAGGGTATAAAGTTTGACAAAAAATGTAGAAGGTGTGGGTAAAGTAAAGTTATTGGGACCACAAAAGTCTGAGGACTTAATAGGTTTCGAGGTTCTTGAGAAATTTGAGATCGTAATGGGTTCCACAATTTTTGAGAACTTCAAGACATGCTACTAAAAGCAAAAAAATATACTAAGAAAAGAAATAAAAGACATTTAAGCTAATGTGAAATGACAAATAAGATGAAAAATGGCAAAAGATCACAAACAAAGGGGGGTCCCCAAATTTTCCTAAGTAAAATGATGGGGTGTGTATGTAAGGAATAAAAAACACCCTCTTGCAATCAATAGACTTCCTTTCATTTGGAAAACTCATAATATATTAGGTGTCAAATCTCTCTAAGGCCATCATCACATCTTGTGTGGCTTGCATCCAAGAATCACACTCATTTGAAGAGATACCTTTCTTGAAAGGTCTTGATTCATAATAAATACATGACAAAGCATATATACAATGGAAATTTGGTGCGTTGTATCTATCAATTGGGTTCTATTATCTTTTAGACCTCTTGAGGAAGGAGTAAGGGACTCTTCCTATTCCTTTGTATTCTCAACCTACATAGAAATGTCATTTGAATCATCTTCTTCCTCTCCATCCTCTAATTTATCATTCTATTATTTAACATGTGTACCTTCCAATTTCTTAACCTTACTACCAAATACATTATTTTCTTTCTTATTCTTCCTTTGGCCATCTAAGATAAAAAATAATTTAAGTTCACTAAAAATGTAATGTCCAGATCCAAAATATTTATGCAAATATAACTTTAAACGAATTTTAAACCCATTTCAAATGTTAAGCATTTGAGACAAATAATATCAGGTTTTAATATTTAACTTAGATCTTATCATACTCATATTTAATCACTATTTACATCACATTATTACCATCACATCTAAATAGTAGCCCAACAAATAATAGATGTAACTGCTAATCCTTTCCTTAGTATAATAGAATCTAAAAATATATGCAAAATATATTGTAACTTCATTGGATATAATAACAATAAACTATCGTAAGTATACCCCTAACAAACAACAAATTTAACACCAATACAATGTGATTGAATTCACAAAAAATGAAGCTTTGATGCAACCTCTACGTGATATTTTCCTTGAATCAAAGGGGTGGCATCCTTTGAACTTTAAAATCAAAGGGATTTCATACTCTAATCTTTGATAGATCTATGAGTTTTCAATCTTAGATCCACATGCTCGAACACAAGTGCTTAAAAAATATTTTGAAAGGAATTTTATTATGTATATGATACCCCATGAATGAATTTGTTCACCATTATGAGCTCTAGGAATGATTAGTCCCTTGCTTTAGTTTCATGTTTTTATCTCATTTTTGCTAAACTTGAAAATACATTTTCAAACCTTTTTTATATACTTTAAAGTATTCCAAAGCATTTAAGGATAATATGTTATATTAATGAATGGGTGTGTGAATTTTGAATGTCTATGAGATTTAGTAGAATTTTATTATTAATTATAGTTGCTAATAATTAAAATTGCATTAAGTAATAAAACTAACCCCTACAACGAAGAACCTGTCAACCTGCAACAAAAGGATGATAGTTCAACACAACTAGAGGAATCAATTAGCTACAATACATGCATAAATAAGACGTAGTCAATGGTTTTAGGATGTGAACATGAATATCTATGTGTCACTCCACCTTTTCAATAAACTATGGAGGAAGAAGAATAAGTTCTAATAAGGGATAATAGTTATTATGAAGGCTACCCTGTTAAGCACACTTTTATTATAATAGTCTTCTTGATTGTTGTAGAATCCTTATTGGATTCTAACACTTCTACTTCCACCTGCTTTTATATATTACTATTAAGTTAAAGACTTGGTCCTCTTCCTAGTTTATTAGAAGAGTTGGTATTTGCTCATAACTTGTTTATAGTTTTTGAATAACAAGACTCTCAAATACCCTATATATGGGGATACTCTTGTGATTGACTGGGGAGCTATATTTTTGCATGAAACTAAATTGAATATCAGATTGGTTATATAATGTTCCAAGCTCTGTGTATGTTGGATTGCAATAAAGAAGAATATTTTTGTTGCACATGATTTCCTGAGTTAGTAATCAAAAGGAGATACTATGGAATGTAGTAGCTCAAGCAAGGACAACTTGAGGTACTGCATCATCCACATTATCTTAGATGGTTAGTTATATTTTGAATTATATTTTCTAAATTGTAGTTTCCAATATTGCTATGTTGTATATTTTGAATTGTGTTGGGAATAGGATGCCATTTAATTGCAATCCTAAACATATTTCATGTATCTCCTAAGTCCTTGGAAAGTGTTCCCCAACACTAGGATCAAAAAGAGATTAAATTTGAATGAAATGAGCATGTAAATTGACATTTGTAATTATTCCTAAATGATAGGAACATGTGGGGATGTACAAGAAGAGCTCCTACAAAATAGGAGCACATGGGGTGCCCACATGGAAGGTGGAACCCACCATGCTTTAGTTAACTATTTGGAGGATTGATAACACTTTAGTAATGCATGTTTCTTGATCCTACAAATTAGGGATTGATATTTACATGAGTGGAGTTCAGTTCAGTTATGGTTTAGTTATCTTTAGTTGCATGTAGTTAGTTTGAGTTGACTGCTAGTTGACTTCAGTTGACTTGAATTGCGTGACTAATGCCTTCAGTTGCATGAAAGATAATAGGTGGATACTTTTAGTTAAGTGGCAATGATCAATCATGTATAATGTTTGCATGAATTGGTGGAGAGATATGTTTCAGCTAACTAAGATTGACTTGGACCCACCTTGGGTGCCCAAGTTGGCATCTTTGAGTTAACACCTTTTGCATGAGAAGATATTTACAAGGCTCAATTAAGTGGGCCCATTCTTGGGTGCCAAATTTGATGTGATGCTTGCAAGATATTTTCTTGACTGAAGTTCAGTGAAGTGTTCAGTTTGGGGCACCTAAATTGAGGAAGACTTTGGTTTGATATCTATTTACATTGTGGAACTCTACTTGCACAATCTAGGTGTAGATTTTTGAGAGGAGATTTATGCTCTTGTATTTGAAAAATCTTATGAGTTTACATGCTCATTATTTTCTATTAATTGCAACAAGTGGAGGAGAGTTCTATGAGAGTTTTTTTGCAGGTTGTGAAGAAGGATTATAGAAGGCAAGGAAGCATATCAATCAAGGATTGATATAGTATTACTGTAATCTTGTTCTACGGTTAAATAATACAAGCACTATGGATTCTGGTGGAGTTTTTCTCGAAAGGGTTTCTCCATGTATATGTTGTGTCACTTCTATCTTCTTGTCCCATTCTTCTACAATCTTTTATCTCTTTCTACAATTGTTAAAATTGATCTAAACATATAATCATACACAAAGAATTCTGACAAAGAACACTTAATTAAATCTACAGTCTCATAGGTTAACAAGTTTTAAGCTATAATTTCACCTTCATTTTCAACATTTGGTATCAAAGCTAGAGGTTGGGTAGAGTTTGGGACGCCTTTCTCTTAAAAGTTTGAAGGTTTTTTGGTTGTAGTGGGAGCTTTTACAATTGTGTTATTGCAGATTTGTAAAATAAGTGTGTTACAATGAGTTCTACTTCTCATCTAGATATTGAAAGATTCAATGATCTACTTATGAGATGTAGAAACTAAAAATGGAGGATCTCCTTGAAGAGAGAGATCAATGGTTAGTTTTTTTTAATGAGACAAAGCCATCTACAATGATGTGAGATGAGGATTGGGCTAAGCTTTATAAGAAGGCAAGAGGAACCATAAGATTATGTCTTGTTGATGTTGTTCTCTTGAATGTTTCAGTTGAAACTACTGCATATAAACTGTGGAAGAGGATAGGTGATATCTATCAAACCAAAATTCTTACTAATAAGTTGTATCTGAAAAGACAATTGTATTCTTTAAAGATGAAAGATGGTGATTCTGTTGCACATCATTTAAATTCTTTTAATTTGATTTTAATTCAATTAGCATCTATAGATGTAAAGCTAGAAGATGAAGATAAATGCATTTTGTTACTTTGTTCTTTACCAGAGTCTTGGGAAAATCTAATTGTTGCTATTAGTGGTAGTGGTATAGATCCTAAGATGGACAATATAATTCCTACTCTCCTATCAGAGGAGATGAGGAGGAAGTCTAAAATGAGATCCCAGGATTCCTTGTTTGTAAGAGGTAGGCCTAAGGAAAAGGAACCTAAGGTAGACAAGAAAGGAAAGGGTAAGTCAAAAGGATGGTCTAAAACCCCTGGTAAGAGTAAGGTAAAGTGTTGGAACTGTGGGAAACTTGGACATGTAAAGAAGGATTATAAGAACAAGAAAAAGAGTTTTGATGCTTCTACAGAGAAATCCTCAAATGATGCATTGGTCATTTCATCTAATATTGTTAGTGATAACTCTTGGCTTATTGATTCAGGTTGCTCCTATCATATGACTCCTAACAAGGAGTGGTTCACTAAGTATACTGCATATGATGGAGGGAATGTCTTCTTTGGAGATAATAGCACAAGAAAGTTTGTGGGAAAAGGAGAGGTAAAGTTGTGTTCCAATGATGGTAGGGTTAAGACCCTTAATGATGTTTTGCATATTCTAGGACTTGCTAGAAATCTACTTTCTGTATCTAAGTTCAATGATTCTGGAATGCATGTGACATTTGACAAAGGTGGTTGTAGATTGGTGAAAGGGAATATGGTGGTTTCTAAAGGATCTTAGATTGGGACTTTGTTTAAGCTTAATACCTCCAATTTGAATAAATTAGCCAATGTAACTGAAGCTGAAAATACATGTATGTTGTGGCACCATAGATTGGGCCACATTGGTGAAAAAGGTCTTAGGACCATTCTTAATAAGAAATTGGTTGATGGTATTCTTGATTATAATATTGGCAAAAATGATTTTTGTGAGCATTGTGTGTTTGGAAAGCAATCTAGATCTTCATTTCCTAATGGAACAACTAAAACTAAAAGATTATTAGAGATTATTCATTCAGATGTCATGGGTCTTGTGGCTATTGAATCTATTGGAAAATCTAGATATTGTGTTACATTTATTGATGATGTCTCAAGATACACTTGGATCTATTTTATGCATAAAAAATCTGATGTGTTCAATAAGTTTAAAGAGTTTAAGGCTTTGGTTGAGAAACAATCAGATCATAAGATAAAAGTGTTGAGATCAGATAATGGTGGTGAATATTGTTCTAAGGAATTTGATGATTATTGTAAGCATGTAGGAATTGTGAGACAAAAAGCTACTCCATATACACCTCAAAAAAATGGAGTAGCAGAAAGGATGAACCGAACTTTAATGGAAAGAGCTAGGAGTATGTTAAGTAGTGCCAAGCTAGATCAGTGCCTTTGGGCTGAGGCTGTAAGTACTTATTGTTATTTAATCAATAGTTCTCCTAGTTCATCTATTGAAGATAAAACTCCTTATGAAATGTGGTTAGGTAGGAAACCTAGTGTTGCACATTTAAGGATCTTTGGTTGTGAGGATTTTGTTCATGTGCCTAAAGAAAAGCGGTCTAAGTTGGATCCAAAAGCATAGAAATGCAGATTCATAGGTTATGGTGAAAATGTAAAAGGTTACAAGTTTTGAAATTCTCTAACTCAAAAAATTACTTTATCTAGAGATGTGATTTTTAGGGAATTTAGATCTTATATAGGAGAAGAACAACCAAAGGAGAAGGATACTTCTCGAACATTCAATTTTGAGATAAATACCGAGAAGCATGAAGATGCACATCTTGAAGAACAATTACATGGATTGGATGAGGAGAGTTCATAGAGTTTTGAGATAGATGCTCATGATGAGCATATTGAGGAACAAGGAGAATCTTCTTTGAGAAGATACACAAGACAACAGAATCATGTTGATAGGTATAGCCCACCTGATTTTTGTTGTATATTTACTTTGATGAGTACTAATGATGAACCTCGATCTTATAGGGAAGCTTTGTCTTCAAATGAGAACAAGCTTTGGTCACAAGCTATGCATGACGAAATGGCCTCCTTGGATACTTGTGACACATGGGATCTTGAGATTTTTCCCAAAGGCAGAAAGGCCATTGTTTGTAAATGGATCTTTAAAAAGAAAATTGGAGTAGATGGTAATATTGAAAGGTACAAGGCTAGATTAGTAGCCAAGGGATACTCTTAGAGAGAGGGAGTTGAATTTAATGAAATCTTCTCCTGTTTCTAAATTAACTTCTATTAGATTTTTTTTATCTATTGCTACTGCTTATGATTTTGAGATAGAGAAAATGGGTGTGAAAGATGCTTTCTTACATGGGGATCTTGATGAGGAGATTTATATGAGGAAACCTAATGGTTTTGTTGTAAAAGGAAAAGAATTATTGGTTTGCAGGTTAAAGAGATATTTATAAGGATTGAAACAGTCACCGAGAATGTGGTACCAAAATTTTGATGCTTTTGCATTGAAAATTAGTTATGTTAGGAGTGAGGAAGATCATTGTGTTTACATAAAATGTATTGATGATCAACTTTTAATTATTATCTTGTATGTTGATGACATGTTGTTTATTGGTAACTGTAAGGAAAAATAGATGCGGGAAACAATTCTCCTAACGTCAATACCTCAGGAAAGAGTGCAAAAGTACTTTTTAAATTTTCAATTACAGTCAAGTTAAGATGGACTATGAGACAGATTACAAAAATAGAGTATTTAGACAAACACACATGAAACACCAGATATATGTGGGAAAACCCTTACGGGAGAAAAACCCACCACACCAAGAGAAATCATTTTGTATTATAGTAATCAAAATTACATACAATTCCAGACTTATCTTTCTGGTGTCATTATACAACAGCATTCATCATGAACCTTCTTCGAACAGAGACATCCAAGTTACAGCCTTTACATATTTTAATTCCTTCACTGATATAGTTTGAATTCTTCACACTTCACTGTTGATCGAACTACTCTCCAACCACCAAGCATCTGCAATTTTCAACTATATCCATGGTGTTCCTTGACTGTCGAGCTCCCTCACAGAACTGTCGCAACAAACAAACTCCCAACGGTTCCACTTCGGCTCTTCTGATTCGTCCACGTGATGCCACATCAGAAGTCATACTCAGTCAACAGAATTTGTATTGTATTGGCATCTTGGTGAGACACTAATTGTGTCTCGCCGATGCCACATTGAACCCATATCGATGTCGCCAAGAGTTATCATAGTCGCTAGGACGTTCTATTGAGCTACAAGAGTTTCACCGAGTCACCAAGCAGTCGTCCTGACTTATCGCTTTCGCCAGAAGGTCATAGCGAATCACTAAGGTTACACCGAAGTTCCCATATCTACCGAGCACCAAATGAAAGTCAGCAAGACACATCTATCATCGAGAGTTCATACTGATCTTCATATGCTACTCTGAAGTGTTCACCTGTCGCCAAAACATTTGTTCATCGCTGAGAGAACTTACCGATTTATATATGTTCCACCGAAGACTAACTGTCGCCAAGAGTTACCTTGATAGCCATCGACTATCGGCAAGATAATAGCTTATCGCTCAGACTTTATAACAAAGTCTAAGAGTTATATCGATAACTCCCAAGTAGTCCCTGTCGGCATGATTCTCATCTATCGCTAAGACCTTTCTCCGATAGCTTTGAGTTATACCGAAGATTTAACACTAGAGTCTTTCGTCGCTGAGACATAGTCACTTTGGTAGGACATCATACCGATGGAATTTCCTTCGGCCAAGTCTCCTCGATGAATACAAAACAAACACTATTGGCGAGAGATAAACACTTCACTGAGACATCTCCCTGAAGGTTGAAATCACTCCAAAAATCCAGTCGCCAAGAGTCTCGCCAATACCCGAATGAATGGCCTTTCAGCCAGATATCTCCCGAGCGCTATAAGGTCACAACAAACACACCTTGTCACAGTGATAGCTACACAGTAAACCTTTCGGCAAGACTTCTTCAGGGTCACAATGACCTGTTCAGAATTGGATAAAACAAACTGCTAGTCAGCCAGACATGGAGCCTATCACACCAACTTGGCACTCATGGAGGTTTCAGCCTATAATGCTTGAGACACATATCTCCAACAATCTCCTACTTGACGAAGATCATACAAGCACCTCTAGAGCAAAAAAAAATACTTACTAAAAATCATGGGCATGAAGGCCCATTGAACTGGCACACCACCTGAACTTGTCTGTGCTCACTGGCTTCGTCAATGCATCTGCAACATTCTCCAAAGTATCAAATTTTTCCAAACTGACCTTTCCATCCTCAACCATATCTCATACAAAGTGGTACTGTACATCAATATATTTCCTCCTGGCATGGAAAGTTGGATTCTTTGCCAGACAAATGGCACTCTGACTGTCACATAATATTGTTATTTCCCCTGCATCAAAACCAATGTTAGAACACAAACGTTTCAACCATACAGCTTCTTTACAAGCATGGGTAGCTGCCATGTATTCAGCTTCTGTAGTGGACAAAGTGACTACAACCTGCTGCTTGCTCATCCAACTCACTGCACCACCATTCAACATGAAAACGTATCCACTGGTGGATCTCCGGCTATCAATGTCCCCTGCCCAATCAGAGTCTACATAACCACGAATGCTGAGAGTCCTATGTGATTCAACTGAATTCCCATGATAACACAAAGCAAAATCTGAAGTTCCCTTCAAATACCTAAACACCCTATTCACAACATCCCAATGCATTCTTCCTGGATTAGCCATAAATCGACTAAGTACTCCCACTGCTTGGGCAATGTCTTGTCTTGTATAGACCATTGCATACATGAGACTACCTATAGCACTAGCATAGGGCACACTGGTCATGTCCTCCATCTTAGTAGGAGATTTTGGACAGTCTTCAACAGATAGCTTCATTCCCTGCATGACTAGAACAACTAACTATTTGCAATCATTCATACAAAATCTCTCTAGAACAGTCTTTATATACTTACTCTGACTAAGCCAAAGCTTTCTATTCTTCCTATCCCTGGTTATCTCCATCCCCAAAATATACCTTGCTGCACCAAGATCCTTCATTTTGAACTTAGCAGACAACTAAGACTTAAGATCAGAAATCATTAGCTTGCTATTTCTAATGAACAACATATCATCAACATAAAGAGCAATAACAAGCACTTGATCACTTTCAAATTTATAGTATACACAGTGATCAGATTTTGATCTCACAAAGCCTAAAGATAATACATGTGTATCAAATTTTTGGTACCACATTCTAGGTGACTACTTTAACCCATACAGAGACTTCTTTAATTTGCATACCAATTTTTCTTTACCTTTCTCAACAAAGTGCTCGGGCTGGGACATATAGATTTCTTCTTCAAGATCACCATGAAGAAATGTTGTCTTCACATCCATCTGTTCAACCTCTAAGTCATAAGCTGCTGCAAGTGACAATAGAAATCTAATGGATGTCAGCTTTGCTACAGGAGAAATTTTTTTCCCATAGTCAATTCCCTCTACCTGGGAATAACCCTTTGCAACCAGTCGTGCTTTGTATTTTTCTATACTGCCATCCAGACCAATCTTTTTCTTAAATACCCATTTATAGCCCACAGGTTTTCTGCCTTTAGGCAAGGGCACCAGACTCCAAGTTTCATTTTTATCTAATGACGCTATTTCTTCCTTCATGGCTTCCAACCAAGAATCTGAATCAGACATTCTAATTGCCTCCTTTATGGTCCTAGGCTCATTAGTGCTAGAAATCAAGGCATAGGCACAAGTAGAATCAATTAATGAGAATCCATACCTATCTGGTTGTTTCCTTTCTTGGGTTGACCTCCTCACTAGCTGAGGCTGAGGTTCATCTTCTTCAGAGCTTTCAGAACTGCTTGAGCTCTCCTTAGTTTCAGGTAAATTTTGAATCTTCAATTCCTCTTTCTCTGGTGTAGGAGGAATTGCTACTACATCCTTACTATTTTCTGACTTTTTCTCTGACTGCAGATCCAAGGTGGAAGGTTTCAGCTCACGAAAGATTACACTTCTGCTGTATACAACCTTCTCTGTAATAGGATTCCAAAGCTTGTATCCTTTAATGTTAGCACTATAGCCAATAAAAATACACTTAACAACCTTGTTTTCCAACTTAGATCTTTTTACATCTAGCACATGTGCATATGCCTCACAACCAAAGACTCTAATATGTCTAAGAGAGGGCTTCTTACCAGACCATGCTTCCAAAGGTGTCTTATCAACGAGAGCAAAGTTTGGAGACCGATTAACTAAGTAACATGCAGTAGCAGTAGCTTCAACCCAAAACTTCTCCTCCAAACCAGCACTACTAAGCATACTTGCTCTCTCCATCACTGCCCTATTGAACCTTTCTGTAACTCCATTCTTCTGTGGAGTGTAAGGTGTAGTCTTGTGTCTTTTGATTCCATGGTCTTTACAGTATCTTTCAAATTCATCAGAACAAAATTCACCGCCATTATCAGTCCTTAAGCATTTTATTGTTTTACCAGTCTGATTTTCAACAAGATTTTTAAAACCTTAAATCGACTGAACACTTCTGATTTACTTTTCAAAAAATATATAAATGCTCTTCTTGAATAATCATCAATGAACGACACATAGTATCTTGATTTAGACAAAGAAGGAACATCTACTGGACCAAACACACCCGGAATGAATATAGTCTAACAAACCAGAAGATTTATGAGGACTGTCATAAAATGAAACACGATGTTGCTTTCCATATATATAGTGTTCACATAATTCAAATTCCAGATTACAATCTTCAAGCCCCTCAACCAGGTTTTTGTTCTTCAAGGTTTTTAAACCTTTTTCTCCTATGTGGCCTAACCTATGATGCCAAAGTATAGTTTTCTTTGCAGGAAGTTTTACTTCCATAGAGTTTACATAATTAGGGATATTTCCCTCTTTACCTCCATGAGCAGCTTTCAGTGACTTCGAAGAGACATTGTTACAATGAACAACTTGTGCATATAGCTTGTATAGGGTACCAATTCGAGCACCTCTAGCCAACACCATTGAACCTCTAGTCATCTTGTAGCCACTTCCCGAGAATAAGACTTGTACTCTGATATCATTTAGCATACTTACAAACAATAGATTTCAAGCCAGACCTGGTATGTGCATAACATTATTGATCCCCTTTATTCTTCCATCAGGGAATTAGATTCTGACTCTTCCACGACCAACAATTTCTAAGGTTGAATCACTTGCCAAGTACACCTTTCCACCATCGTATTCTTCATACTTTGTAAACCATTCTCTGTGAGATGTCATGTGGAACGATGCTCCAGAATTGATCAACCAAACATCATCTAATGCCTGAGTAGCCAAGGATGCAATGAAGGCATCACCATCACTATGAGAAGAACCATTATCAGAATATCCTTTCTTCTTCTTTTTCTCCTCTTTACAATCCTTTCAGACATGACCAGGTTGCCCACAGTTCCAACACTTCACCTTGGACTTCTTGCCAGGAGACTTTGATCTCCCCTCTGATTTTGATTTGGACTTCTTATCCTTCTTGCCTTTCTCCTTTGAACTTCCTCTGACAGTAAGAGCCTCCTTCGCCATCTCAAAAGATTTTCTTCTCATTTCTTTTGACAATAAAGAACCAAAAATATCTTCCATTTTGAAACTGGATGTTGTACTCCCAATAGCCATCACTAGATGATCCCATGAGTCTAGCAAAGAACATAACAGAAGCATACCGCGATCTTCTTCTTCAATCTTTACACCAACAGATGTTAATTGTGCGAGCAACATGTTGAATGCATTCAAATGATTGGCTACAAACCCTCCTTCCTACATTCTCAAAGAGTAAAGCTTCTTTCTCAGGAATAGCTTATTCACCAAAGATTTCCCCTGATAAATAGACGCCAGTCTCTTCCACAAGAGAGAAGCAGACTTCTCTTTATGCACATTGAGAAGAACCGAGTCTGCCAAACAGAGCCTTATTAGCCCCTTCGCTTTTCTATCTGCAAGGTCCCATTCTTCTTGCTTCATGCCTATAGGTTTAGTTCCAGACACACAAAGCCAAAGGTCTCGATCTACTAAGAGATCCTCCATCTTGAGTTTCCACAATTCAAAGTTACTGCCATTGAATTTCTCTATTTCAATCTTCCCAGATGAACTAGACATCTTAATCTATAAATAGAAATAACAATCTCTACAAAACTCCCACTGAACAGTATTGACACAAAAAACCCAATGTACCCCCAAGGATAACACAATTGGCTAGGCTCTGATACCACTTGTAAGGAAAACTAGATGCGGAAAACAATTCTCCTAATGTCAATACCTCAGGAAAGAGTGCAAAAGTACTTTTTAAATTTTCAATTATAGTCAAGTTAAGATGCACTATGAGACAGATTATAGAAATAGAGTATTTAGACAAACACACATGAAACACCAGATATACGTGGGAAAACCCTTACGGGAGAAAAACCCACCACACCAAGAGAAATCACTTTGTATTACAGTAATCAATATTACATACAACTCTAGACTTATCTTTCTAGTGTCATTATACAACAACATTCATCATGAACCTTCTTCGAACAAAGACATCCAAGTTATAGCCTTTACAGATTTTAATTCCTTCACTGATACAGTTTGAATTCTTCACACTTCACTGTTGATCGAACTCCTCTCCAACCACCAAGCATTTGCAATTTTCAACTATATCCATGGTGTTCCCTGACTGTCGAGCTCCCTCACAGAACCTTCGCAACGAACAAACTCCCAATGTTTCCACTTCAGATCTTTTGATTTGTCCACGTGATGCCACATCGGAAGTCATACTCAGTCAACATAATTCGTATTGTATTGGCATCTCGGTGAGACACTAACTATGTCTCGCCGATGCCACATTGAACCCATATCGATGTCGCGAAGAGTTATCATAGTCGACAAGACATTCTATCGAGCTACAAGAGTTTCACTGAGTCACCAAGTAGTCGTCCTGACTTATCGCTTTCGCCAGAAGGTCATAACGAATCACTAAGGTTACACCAAAGTTCCCATATCTACCGAGCACCAAATGAAAGTCGGCAAGACTCACATCTATCGCTGAGAGTTCATACCGATCTTCATATGCTACTCCAAAGTGTTCACCTGTCTCCAAAACATTTTTCCATTGCCGAGAGAACTTACCGATTTATATATGTTCCACCGAAGACTAACTGTCGCCAAGAGTTACTCCGATAGCCATCGGCTATCTGCAAGACAATAGCTTATCGCTCAAACTTTATAACGAAGTCTAAGAGTTATATCGATAACTCCCAAGTAGTCCTTGTCGGCATGATTCTCATCTATTGCTAAGACCTTTCTCCAATAGCTTTGAGTTATACTGAAGATTTAACACTAGAGTCTTTCGTCGCTAAGACATAGTCACTTCGGTAGGACATCATACCAATGGAATTTCCTTCGACCAAGTCTCCTCGATGAATACAAAACAAACACTATTGGCAAGAGATAAACACTTCGCTGAGACATCTCCCTGAATGTTGAAATCACTCCAAAACTCCAGTCACCAAGAGTCTCGCTGATACCCGAATGAATGGCCTTTCAGCCAGATATCTCCTGAGCGCTATAAGGTCACAACGAACACACCTTGTCATAGCGATAGCTACACAGTAAACCTTTCTGCAAGACTTCTTCAGGGTCACAGTGACCTGTTCAGAATTGGATAAAACAAACTGCTAGTTGGCTAGACATGGAGCCTGTCACACCAACTTGGCACTCATGGAGGTTTCAGCCTATAATGTTTGAGACACATATTTCCAACAGTAACAATAAGGTAATGCTCAAAGAATTGAAAGCAGAACTCTCTAGCAATACATGCCTCTAAAGAGGCAGTTTGGTTACATAGACTTGGGAAAGGTATTGGTTTTAATTGCAAGAAAATTAGACTTGAATGTGATAGTTAGAGTGTTATTTGTTTAGCCAAAAATAATATGTATCATGCTTGTACTAAGCATGTTGATGTTGAGTTTCACTTTGTTCGAGAAATGGTTGAGAGTGGGAAGGTATTGATTGAGAAAGTTGACACTTTGATCAATGCTACAAATTATCTTACGAAACCAATTCCTACAGATAAGTTCTCTTGGTGTAGGAAGGCCATTGGCCTTGAGTCTTGTACTTGATTTATAATAATGATTCCTTGTTTATAATAATTGCAATGCATAATGTCTAGTGGGAGAATGTTGGAAATAAGATGCCATTTAATTGCAATCCTAAACATATTTCATGTATCTCCTAAGTCCTTGGAAAGTGTTCCCCACACTAAGATTAGAAAGAGATTAAATTCAAATGAAATGAACATGTAAATTGACATTTGTAATTATTACTAAATGATAGGAACATCTGGGGACGTCCAAGAAGAGCTCCTACAAAATAGGAGCACATGGGGCACCCACATGGAAGGTGGAACCCACCTTGCTTCAGTTAACTATTTGGAGGATTGATAACACTTCAGTAATGCATGTTTCCTGATCCTACAAATTAGGGATTGATATTTATATGATTTTAGTTTAGTTTAGTTCAGTTATGGTTCACTTATCTTCAGTTGTATGTAGTTAGTTTGGTGCAGGAGCACCTATGCCTTATTATTACAATTTGATC
This sequence comes from Sequoia sempervirens, assembly GCA_007258455.2. Taxonomy (NCBI): domain Eukaryota; kingdom Viridiplantae; phylum Streptophyta; class Pinopsida; order Cupressales; family Cupressaceae; genus Sequoia; species Sequoia sempervirens. The sequence goes on from VDFB02270651.1 coordinate 427,290,299, forward strand.
ATTTAAAGGTGTAATGAGTTGGTTAGTAGGTTGGTCAGTAGGGTGGTTTGGATTAAATAGAGTCTATTCATGCTAAATAAGGTCTTTGGAGACCATATTTTATGTAATAAGTTGGTGTTTGAGTCTTAGGTATCAAATAGGTAAAAGTTACTCAAAATGCAATTAATGTTGTCAAGAAGAAAAGTTGTCAAAATGCAATTTTGAGAGAATTTGAAAGGTCAAGGTAGTTCTAAAGGTAGGTATAGGTGTTGAGCAGTTAAAACTTGTTTTTAAAATGTATTTAAAGGCCTCAAAAAGCTCAAATTTGTGTTGTTGAAGTTTTTTTTGAAGTTCCAAATTAATACAACGTTTTTTTTTTAGACTGTAGGAATTGGGTAGCATGACCCCCTATAAACTGCAGTGCGCCTAGTAAAATTTTTAACGTGACCAGCGGCGTTGGTGCGACACGCCCTCTGGTACCATGGGGGTGGGGGAGACTAGACCTTGTGACCAACCTCCTGCAACAGGAAAGATTTAGCCAACCGAGCTAGAGCCCCAACCCCAAATTAATACAACGTTCATTCTTTGCATTTATCCTATTTTTTTGAACTTTTCTCCATTTGTATGGACTCATACAAGTTTTGAATGGTATAAATTTCATTGTGTTAAATAGAGGCATGAAATATCTTTGAAATGGTTCAAGTTTGAGAGTCTAACACTTTGATTTGTGGAAGTTTTCTCTAATTTTCTGTAGTAGCCTACTGACACAAAATTCAAGGTTGGTTAACTCATTAAAATGATGTATTGACCCATTCCACTTTTTGTATCAACTATTTCTTGTGGAATGGGTCCTAAACAATGCAATTTATATGTCTGAATGGTTTGGTAGGTAGAAAAGAGCAATTTGTGTGGTTTGGGCGATGCCCTAGGGCTGACAGTGTTATTTTTCCATGTGAATTTGTGGTGTCAAGGCAAGGTTTTGATAAATTGCTGATGGAATTGTCTTTGTGTGAGTAGTATGAGTTTGTGCAGGGTATAAGAATGATTTCTAATGCATTATTTGTGTTTTACAAGCCCATGTATATGGATTTTCAATAAAACCTTAGTGTTTTGTATGAAAAAGGAGGGTTTCTTAGAACAACATTGAAAAATTCTTGAATTTGAGAATTGATTGTGGAATTGCGAGTTTTGACACATAACTAGTGATTGAATATGGAGATTTGGTGAAAAAAAAGTGAATAGGAAGTACTTCCTTTGAAAATAGGACTAATTTAGTCGCATAAAACAAGGGTGGTTTATTGGTTCTCTATAGTGTTGTGAAGAAATCACTTGAAACCTTTTTGGATTGTGGTTTGGGGTCTGTGGTGAACCTTTATTGATGTTTGGTTGGCCATTGTACGTCCTTCTCCAAAAGATATGTCCATTTTTAATGTTTGAAGGCTAAAAGCCTCTAGTGGTGTCTTAAGGAACAAGTGGGTGTTTGTATGTTCAAGGGATGATTTCTTGGTTTGTGATTGATAATTTTGAGTTGGAAGGAAGGTTATCACCACCTTGCTTACGTAAAGTGGTATCAGAGCTCAAAGAAAATGTCTCTTGTTGGTGATTTGATTGATTTTTGTAGGTTTGAAGAAAGTTGATTGGAAGGTGAAGAGACAAGTTTGGTGAAGATGCCTTCGAAGGGTGTTGGGGCTGCTAGAGAGTTGCAAGATCTAAAAGAGAAGCATGCTAAGCTTCTAGAGTCACATAATGCAGTTTTGGCAAGGTTTTCTACCTTGGAGACAAAGAAGAGAAGAAATGAGAATGAAGAGAGTGAAACATAAGAAGATGATGAAGAATATGAGGATGTTGATGAAGAACTAGACCTTGAAGATTAGAGGATGGTAAAGATGCTCAAAGCAGTGAAGGGTGATTCTCACAAGGTAAAAGTTGATCTTCTTATGTATGGTGGTAATTTAAATGAAGAAGATTTTCTTGATTGGATTGCTGCTATGGGTAATTACTTTGAAAGTGAAGACATTTCAGATGAACATATGGTGAAGGTGGAAAAAATAAAACTCAAAGGTCATGCTCTTTTATGGTGGGACTATGAGCAAGCAGAGAGAAGAAAACAAGGCAAGTCAAGGATTACTTCTTGGGATAAGATGGTGCAAAAACTGAAAGGTAAATTTCTTCCAAAGGATTATGAAGTTCAATTGTATAAAAAGTTGCAAGGTCTAAAACAAAAGGATCTAGATGTCAAGTCTTATACTGATGAATTTTACAAACTAAGTATAATTTCAAGAAGGGTTGAGGATGAGGCTCAAAAAGTGGCTAGATACCTAGGTGGTTTGAGATTTAATATACAAGATGAGCTTGTTGTTGCTAACCCAAAATCTGTGGAAGAATGTTTTCAATTAGCAGTCAGGGTGGAGGAAAAGCTTAAGAGAAGGCAAGAAAAATTAGTTAGAGGAAGAGGTGCTAACACAAGAGGGAGAGGAACAATCCCTACACCAAAGTAGCCATAGGAAGAACAAGAAGGACAAACAGAGGTAAGGAGAAAGGTGTTGATACTAGATGAGGTTCTAGGGGTAGAGGTAGATCCAGTGGTGGAAGAGATTCTAATGTCTTTGCAAGGTGTTATCATTGCAATGAGTATGGTCATCCTGCATGGAAGTGTCCTAAAAGGGGTGGTAGTTCATCAAGTGGAGAAAAAAGGATTGATAGGAGAGCACAATTGGTTCAAGAAGAGGAGTATGAGAGTAATCATCCTACAAGTTTAAGATCTACTCTTGAAACAGGGGAAATGTTGATGATGAGAAAGACTATATTGAAGGCAAAAAAAGAGGTGGAACCATTGCAAAGAAAGAGCCTCTTCAAGACTACATGTAAGTGTAAAAACAAGGTATTCAAGATTGTAATTAATTTTGGATCTACTGAAAACATGGTGTCTAGTGAGATGGCGAGTAAGTTGAATTTGCAAAAAGTACCTCATGAGTTTCCATATAGGGTGTCTTAGTTGAGTGATGGGCAATCATTGTTGGTCAATGAAAAAGTTGTGGTAGATTTCCAAATTGGAGGCTATAAAGATAGTGCAGTTTGTGATGTTCTTCCCATGGATTGTTGTCACCTACTCCTAGGTAGACCCTAGAAATATGATAGGTGAGCCTTGTATGATGGCAGAGAGAACACCTATACAATAATGAAGGATGGGTGCAAGTTTTTTTTAGCTCCTTTGGTGGAAGATGAGAAGGGTAAGGAAAAAGTAATCATGTGTGGGAAGAAAGAGTTTGTTGATGTGGTGAAGGAAAACAAAAATTTGGATGCTATGGTTGGTTCAAGGCAAGAGCATGTTGTGACGATAGATAAGAAGATTGAATCAGGTTTGTAGGGTAAGTTGATTGTGAATTTGAATGAAAATGTTTTTGTGGGGACCATTGTGTGTCCTATAGTTGAGAGAAAGGTTGCAAAGCTAACTAGATCTGTAAGTACAATAGGATATAAGTCTGATGGTACAAAGAGAGTAGTGGGATATTAGGATAGTATAGGGGTACAAAATGTTGATAAGACAAAATTTTTGAGGGCAGTTGTGAAAGAACAAAATGAACAAGAAAATAAAGGTAGAGGCAAGTGTGAATATGGAGTAAAAGGGAAGATATATCAAAGGATTACTAACAATTATTTGTTTATAGGTGCAGGTCATAGAAAGTAAACAAGTTTTGATCAAAGAGAAGGAAGAGGGCACACATCAGGTCTGATGGCAGAGAAGAAGACAAATACATATGTGAACAATGCAAGGAAGATCATGAGATCATAGGGTATGGATCAATGAAGAGTGTTTGTAGACCAGTGGAATATGTGGAGGACACAACTCATGTGGCATGAGTTCTTTTCTACAGGGTTATATGGTGCAGGAGCACCTAAGCCTTATTATTACAATTTGATCATTTAAAGGTGTAATGAGTTGGTTAGTAGGTTGGTCAGTAGGGTGGTTTGGATTAAATAGAGTCTATTCATGCTAAATAAGGTCTTTGGAGACCATCTTTTATGTAATAAGTTGGTGTTTGAGTCTTAGGTATCAAATAGGTAAAAGTTACTCAAAATGCAATTAATGTTGTCAAGAAGAAAAGTTGTCAAAATGCAATTTTGAGAGAATTTGAAAGGTCAAGGTAGTTCTAAAGGTAGGTATAGGTGTTGGGAAATTGAAACTTGTTTTGAAAATGTATTTAAAGGCCTCAAAAGGCTCAAATTTGTGTTGAAGTTTTTTTTGAAGTTCCAAATAAATACAACGTTCATTCTCTACATTTTTCCTATTTTTCTAAACTTTTCTCCATTTGTACAGACCCATATAGGTTTTGAATGGTCTGAATTTCATTGTGTTAAATAGAGGCATGAAATAGCTATGAAATGGTTCAAGTTTGAGAGTCTAACACTCTGATTTGTGGATGTTTTCTCTAATTTTTTGTAGCAACCTATTGACACATAATTCAAGGCTGATTAACTCATTAAAATGATGTATTAACCCATGCCACTTTCTATATCAACTATTTCTTGTGGAATGGGTCCTAAAAAATGTAATTTATATGTCCAAATGGTTTGGTAGGTATAAAAGAGCAATTTGTGTGTTTTGGGCGATGCGCTAGGGTTGGCAGTGTTATTTTTCCATGTGAATTTGTGGTGTCAAGGCAGGGTTTTGATAAATTGCTGATGGAATTATCTTTGTGTGAGTAGTATGAGTTTGTGCAGGGTATAAGAAATATTTTTGGTGCATTAGTTGTGTTTTACAAGCCCAGGTATATGGATTTTCAATAAAACCCTAGTGTTTTGTATGAAAAAAAAGGGTTTCTTAGAACATCATTGAAAAAGTCTTGAATCTGAGGATTGATTGTGGAATTGGGAGTTTTGACACATAAATAGTGACTGTCTATGGAGATTTGGTGAAAAAAAAGTGAATAGGAAGTACTTCCTTTGAAAAATAGGGCTAATTTAGTTGCCTAAAATAGGGGTGGTTTATTGGTTCTCTATAGTGTTGTGAAGAAATCACTTGAAACCTTTTTGGATTGTGGTTTGGGGTATGTGGTGAACCTTTATTGATGTTTGGTTGGCCATTGTATGAATTTCTCCAAAAGATATGTACATTTGTTGATGTTTGAAGGCTAGAAGCCTCTAGTGGTGTCTTAAGGAACAATTGGGTGTTTGTATGTTCAAGGGTAGATTTCCTGGTTTGTGATTGATCATTTTGAGTTGGAAGGAAGGTTATCACCACCTTGCTTACATCATAGTTTGAGTTGAAATCTAGTTGAATGCAATTGGCTTGATTTGCATGGCTAATGAATTTAATTGCATGACAAATAACAGGTGGATACTTTCAGTTAAGTGGGGATGATCAATCATGCATAATGTTTGCATGAATTGGTGGAGAGATATGTTTTAGTTAACTAAGATTGACTTGGAACCACCTTGGGCACCCAAGTTGGCATCTTTGAGTTAACACCTTTTGCATGAGAAAATATTTACAAGGCTCAGTTAAGTGGGCCCATTCTTGGGTGCCAACTTTGAGGTCATGCTTGCAAGATATTTACTTGACCAAAGTTCAGTTAAGTGTTTAGTTTGGGGTGCCTTAATTGAGGAAGACTTTGGTTTGAATTCTGTTTACATTGTGGAACTCTACTTGCACAATCTAGGCACAAATTTTTGAGAGGAGCTTTATGATCTTGTATTTGACAACTCTTATGAGTTTACATGATTGTTATTTTCTATTAATTGTAGCAAGTGGAGGAGAGTTCTATGAGAGTTTTTTGCAGGTTGTGAAGAAGGATTGTTGAAGGCAAGGAAGCATATCAATCAAGGATTAATATAGTATTATTGTAATCTTGTTCTAAGGTTAAATAATATAAGCACTATTGATTCTGGTGGAGTTTTTTCCTGAAAGGGTTTCTCCATGTATATGCTCTGTCAATTCTATCTTCTTGTCTCATTCTTCTACAATCTTTTGTCTCTTTCTGCAATTGGTAAAATTGATCTAAAAAAATAATCATACACAAAGAATTGTGACAAATAACATTTAATTAAATCTACAATCTCATAGGTTTACAATTTTTAATCTACAATTTCACCTTCATTTTCAACAAATTGAAGTCTCATTTATATTTTGTTTAACACTATTAAGCAATCAACTGAAATAGGATATGTTGCAGCATAGGGAGTCACTAGTTACAACCCATGAATGATAAGTACCTATAGTAGTTATAGTAACTAGCAATTGCTTACCCCATTCTTTAATTAGAAGTTAATTTCAATTAGGAAGCTTTTAGATGAGTTTACTTTTTTCAATCCTTGCTCTTAGTTGATTAAGGAAGTCTAGGATTCTTAACTGCATATATAGTGCCAACATCATCTCAAGTTCATAATTCCTTGGTTAATGATTTAATGAAGCCTCCTTTTGAACAATGAACTACTTAATTTGGGGACTTATAGGTCTGTTAAGTTGTATGTATGGTTATCTACATCAGTTAATTAGACATTAGGGGAAGCTCTACACACCCCTTTACCCATCACAATAATAACAAGTTAGCCACAATGTAAATCCATAACTTTGAATTTGAACAATGATTATGGGCAAGAAAAAGTTCTACTTTTGAAAGTTATAGTTGTTGGGAATTAAGGTGTCTCAACCTTGGCAATGCCTAAGTTTATTTATTTATTATATAACATTTTCCCATAATTATTTAACATAATTTATATGCTTATTATTAAATAATTTTTCCTTATTATTAAATAATTGTGTTGCATCAAAAAGGGGTGTGATATTTTGAGTTGGCATTTTTTCCACATGTCAGTGCCTTGAAAAATGAGTTACTAGTTGTCAAAAGATAGCCACTTAGTGGTATATTATGGAAGGCCTATTTTTGAGGATGTTATGACTGATTGTATGAAAATTGTAATTGATAAAAATAAGGTTACTTTGGATGTGATGACCAACTATAAGTTGTGTAAGAGCATCTATAAGAGGCTTATTTTATATATTTTTTTAGCAAATATGTGTGCCCAAATTGTGACAAGTTGTAAGATAATATCTCTAGCATATAAGGGTTGTATGGATTTTTACCATTGTATTTTGAAATATTTTTTAGGCCCATGGTAATACTTTATGGTGGTATTTTGGGATTTCATGATTCTATGTATGAAGGGCTTGAGATGGAGACATTATTATGTTGAATTTTTAGGTATTGAAGCTCTATTGGAATGCTATCTATTTTCTTTCATATTATATGTTGGTGAGTGCTCTTGTGAAGGCTGGCTTTGCAAATACATTACATAACCTTGAAGATTATTCATTAATAAATTGAGTTGCTTTGGAGTGTGGGATTTTTCTCCCAAAAGAGTTTTTCCATGTAAATCACCAAGTTGTGATATATTGTTTATTTCAATTATATATGTGTTTCTGCACTATTTATGTAGCAAGTTAAAATCAATTTTGAAAGATTTTCATATTCTCCTATTAATGTATAACATATTAAGTTGTTTATATGACCTTAGCTTCCTTATAATGGTGCTAAAATTGAGCATTAATAAATTTAGACACCTAAAATATGACCTTACACAACCACACCTAATTTTAGCCTATCTTAAGTAATTAATTAATTAAATATTTATTATTTATTTAATTATTCCCATCCATTCCCATCCTTATCCTAATCCATTAATTAAATAAATATAAATATTTACTTAATATCCCTTATCCTAATCCTTTAATTAAATAAATATTTATTATTTATTTAATTAATATCCCTTCACATGATCCCATTAACTCAATAAATACTTTATTTATTTAATTAATTACCCTTTATCTTCAACCTTGTCCATCCAATCCTATATTTTCATCTTGTTCATGTTCTAAATGTTGTATGGGAGAAGTATTGATCTAGGTTAATGTATTAATTAGTCTATGATCTCTTTCCCCATATAACACTACCAAAGAAAAAACCAATGCATACTCCATATCAAGAATATAATCATGTTGGGTGAATATTCTGTAATCCCTTTATGGATAAAAAAACATGAATTTCAGCCACAGTTATGATGAGATATAATCTATCCTCTCAAAAAGGGGAAGCTCCCTTCTTACTGCTTACTAGAATGAAAGTAAACTCTTCTAGACTTTACAATATTTACACTTTTTTAACCATGTGTGGGGTGTGTTACATTCATAATTCTCTCTTATTTCAGAGAATATGTTTACAATATTCCACGTTGTTACTTTGTGATGCTCTTCAACTCTATGTAATAACTAAAGCAGCAATTTCCAATATTCTTAATTAGTCAAAGCATCATCTAAGAATATTAGCATAATAAGAAGATTCGTAATAAAAAAACCAACAAAAGCACAAAGTATTTCTGTTGTTTTCAATAATAAGTTCCACAAATACTAATGATTTAGATCTGAGCACAAAGTTTAGATCTGAGCACAAAGTCTTTCGATCCATGCCACGTAAAGATCTGTGTACCAGTGAATAATTTCAAGCACAAAGTCTTGAAGATCGTTCACCAAAATATATCCCCAGCACACACACAATCCCAAGTAAATGATATAGTACAAAGTTTATAAAATATAGCTTGAATGCCCTCCAACCACAATTAATAAAATACTGCTAACTATTGATGGTGTTTTTTGCATAGAAATAACTCAAACATAATATAATATCCTATCTCTCTTGAAAGGTAAATCTCTATCAACAAGCCTCAAGAGATTACCCCAAGGTTTCTAATGTCAGGTCTTGATAATGCAATTAAACAAGTTAGAGATAAATGTGAAATTGTTGGTTTTCCACAAAGGGCCTTACAAACAAATGCTAGAGATTCCTAAGTTCATTAGATATGGCAATATATTGATACTTATAAATCCTAAGCTAGCCCAGATTTAAAGAAATGACAAAAAAGGTGAAGGGTTCTAGAGAAATCTAGATCTAACTCCTAGAATCAACTATGAAAATGACAAAGCATTCAAAATGGGCCAAACCTTCAAACCAATTCCTGCTAAACCTAGATTAACCCGCAATGTCACAGAAATAGTGCTATCTCCTAAGGTATAAAGATTTTTAGATTGTAAAGAATTCACATATCAATCCAAATATAGCATTGAAATGACTAAATACCCACAATTGAACTAAGCACATCAGATATAGGCCTAGGATAACTTTACATAGCCACTTACATTCAACAAGTAACCAAAAGTATGGACCAAGGGTTGCTCAAACACTTCAAATATTCTACCATGAACATAATTGAAATGTGAATATTTCTAAGATTATCTAAAGAGTAACTTACTTAAAGCAAACTTCCAAAATCTGAAATACAAGAAACACAAGAACCATGCACAGATGAGTAACACAATGAAGGACACCAAATGAAAATGTCTTCTTTTGTATTTTCTTCACCCAAAATTTTCAACAATTCAAGTTTTTCAAGTATCTCAAGTATTACAAAGCTCCTTCTAATGCCTTAGCTAAAATTCTATCTTTTTTCCAATTGTCTAACCCTTGCAAATGAGGGAAAAACCCCTATTATAGCAATGTACACTTAGGGTGGCCCAAATTACGGTTTACAAATTAGGTTGCCAAGGAGGTTGGTCAAAATTCCCTCTTAAATTTTCAATTTCAAATTTACATTAAAATAATGGAGGTTAGCCTCCAAAAGTCAACTTTTAGCAATAAATACTCCCCAGACACAGAATCCAAGGTGTGGCCGACCTTTCCTCATAGGAAAAATTGGCATTAATGACACATTCCCCAAGGCTATCAAACTGGGTCACCTTTTTCTCCTTTTTCCACTTCATTTTTTCTAGAAATTTCTTCAATTTTTGCAAAAACTAGGTCCAAGTCAACCTGAGTTGGGGTAGATATCACATTAATTCTTTCCCTTGCTGAATTTAACTTTTCTTCATATTTGACTAAGGTTTTATCTTAGTCAACATACAAGTTCTTATATCTATCCAGACAAGAGATGTAAATTGGAACATCTTCTAATTGATCCTTAACCACTGGGCCCTCTGCACTTGGAGAGTATACCTCATGCCACCATTACTGTAATTGCCCCACGTTTAGGTCCTTCTGTCTAAATTTCTTCCTTCATGTAATAGTTTCCAGAAAAGCATTACAGTTGTCAAAGAACTCTTTTACCTTAGCCTGGGCCTTAGACAATTTCTTCGGTGCTTTCATCCTGAGTTCATTCTTGAAATTGAAAGCCTCTATCCACTCCATGGCATTATGAGTATCTTGCATGGTGATAACACCCTCTTTAACCAGAGTCTCTGTTGGGATTGCAAAGATTCTCTCCAATTCTTTGACAATTGTATCATTTGGTGGTTATTTTCAATCATCAAGGAAATATGTTATACCCTTAGAGAGGAAGGATGATTTTTCATAAAATGGCAACACCTTTTCAATCATTTCATCTCCTCTTTCACTGACACTCTGTAGCCATTCTTGTGTATCCTTCACATAAGACTTTAATCTTTCTATTTTTGAGACCGCTTCTTTGGAAAACAAACCTTCTAGAAATGAAGAGCCCTCACTGCTTTGGGATTGTAGAGGTTTGATCAAATGTTGGATATACTTGTGAACTTCCCTTAATTATCTCTGCAAGTCTTCCTTTTTTGTAGTCTCTTTGTCCAATCTTCTCAAAATTTCCTGAGAGGATTCCTAAAAGTCTTCCCTCTTTTTTTCCTTCGTGGATGGACCTAAATTGATAGTTTGCACCTTGTATTCTGTAGGTCTTATCTCATCCTTATACTTGTTTTCTGCAAGAACAACAACATGGATAATTCTGTTATGGATTTCATCTCTTGCAAACTTATAGACCATTCTAGTTCTCTTTCTTTCCTTAGGTTTCCCCCACTTCTCCAGGAGTTTGTCCCAACTTGGAGTTTCATCCTCCACAATAATTTCCTTTTGTTTTAACCTCTTTTCTAACCATTCTGGGGCAGCAGGATTCTTTGTCTCCACATTCCTCTGAAGAGTGTCATGTTTAGACTGATCTTGAGGAGGAATTTATTCAACAACTTCTATATTTTCCTCATCTTTTTCTTTATTTTTCTGCTCCCTGTCCTCACCATCTTTATCCTCATTCTCATCTTCTGAGTGCTACACACCAGTGTGTTCACTTTCCTGAAGTTGAGAAGGAATTTCCACAGTGACCTTTGAGGTTTTCTCCTTGTTGGGTTCCTTCTTCTCTCCCAATTTCTTCACCAAGTCACTCAATTTCCCATCCCTGGGCGTTGATACTTCTTCACTCTGTATTTCTTCATCAGGATTATCAAGCATGCCCTCTTCTCCACCCGATTGTTCATGTTCTTTTAGGACCTCATCCTTTTGTAAATTTTGTGCTAGGGATGGAGAAGGGGAATTATTTCCTGTAGTTGTTCTCTCTGTTTGCTTTATAAGATCATTGGTAGGTGCCTCTTCAGTATGCACTTTTTCAGTCTCAACTCTTGATTCCCTCATAGGAGACACCATCTATTTTGGTGAATTCCTTCTCATGTATACCTACAGATTTTCCCCAGAGCTTTCAATTTCCACAATCTTGGGAGGGGTAGTTGAGTCTTTGACATCCTTTGTTCTCTTGGCTATTCTCTTCCCTTCAGTTACTAGCTTCCTTTTTTTGGAAGGTTGAGGAGTTTCCTCTCCTTCTTCAATAGCTTCTTTGGAAGTTTTCCTTTGCTTTAGTACAGGCTGCCTCTCAGTTTTCTTTGCCTTCCCTTGACTCCTTGTTCTTCTCTTTAGAGTGAGAGGCCTATGTTCTTCCAGATCATCCCTATATTGATGTTCTACAACATCATCCTTAGTAGTTTTTGTGTCATCTTCAGAATGGGATTCAAGGTTTCCCATTAAGTCATAGGTAAATTGGGCACCATCCATCTACGACTTTGCGATCTTATGTTTGACCCATAACCTAGAATATATCCTCACTGGGTCAGTTATTTAATCAAGTTCAACCACTTCTTCTTCTAACCAATTCACCGATGGTAGGGGTTGGTTTCTGTAGGGCTCATAGTCATGATATTGTATAAGATCTCCCTCGTCTTCATCAACTTGATTTGGTACTTGGTCCACTTTGTAGAGTCTGATAAGTCTCAAGGGAAGCCTAGAGTACCTTCTCTTTATAACCTCAAATTCATCTCTACAATTAGCCCAATAGTCCTCTATGTGATCCTTGTGTCTATACTCTCTACTGGCTCATTTTTGTGCTTTTCCATAGGGATCAAAATTATTTATGTTAGTGTGTTAATATAACTCGAATTGCACCATTTCCTTCTCTAAATGTTGGGCACTTTGGAGAGAAGGGCAGGCTTCTAGAGTGCCAATCCTCAATGGAAATTCATCCTTGAGCCCCTTCCTATGCATATCCTATAATATTGCCTCAAAGGCAACCATTTTGCTTGTTAATTCCAACAAAATGAGTTTGTTGGTAGGATACCTTGGAATTCTAATTGGCACTGCAGGGGATCCTTGTATCTTGATGTAAGAGAACCTTTGAAATTGTATGAAACATTTTCCATACCTCTTGATCAGCTCCATTGCCTCTGCAAAAATTCTTATATGAAGAGCACCTTGCAACAACCTAGGAATATACATAAAGAAGGCATCATTTGCTCTCCTATAATTTGATGTCTTGAACTGGAGTTGAGGGTAAACATCCCATATTATGTCCTTTCCAAGAACCCCTCTGCACCTTAGACCTCTATATTTTTTTTTACATGCCAACATGTAGACAAGATAAGATGTCATTGTGAACACATTGGTATCTTGTACACTTCTCAGTTCTTTGTCTAGATTGTCACTCAAGATACCTGCCCAGTGATAGTGATTTCCTCCCATAATCTGAGTGATTGGGTAAAACATCCAAGTTCTGAAATTAAATGCCTCTTCCAATCCCATTACCCTACCTAGGAGTGTGATAAGATCATAGTATTCCATTTTGAAGTCACTCCTATGTAACTGCTTTCGGAGCTTGGAATAATGTGGTTTTGGAAAGTGGCTATCCATGAACTGTTCATCATTTCCAAAGCCCTAGAGGTATCCTTGGCATAAAACTCTTCTGCTTCTTGGAGGTTGATCTCCTTGATGAGCTTGTGGTGAGAAGCAATATTGAAAGTTTCAACAATTGACTCTTCAGTTAAGTTATCCATGACTCTTCCTTGCAGACCCACTATTATCCTCTTGTCAGCATCATAGTGTTTTTCACATTCTAATACTAGTTCCATGCACAACAATGAGGGTGGAAACCCTGCTGCCTGATCCAAGCTGGTATGTGTAATGATTTGTGCCTATGGAGTAGGCAAATTACCAAATATCCTCTATTGGAAATCATCATAATCAACGTGCCCCATATTTGTGTTGGCTATCTTCGACCATGTGGAAAAGATCTTTGACTCTGGCCATATCCCTTTGAAATTATACTTCTTTTTTTCTACTCTCCTCTTGACTTCTTCTTGTGTGATGGAAGCCTTTAAATTGGAAGTCTTTCTTGGACTCAGATCTTCCTACATCTGTTAGAAAACATAATAATCATCATGATGCTAATTATTGATTCAATCATTATTAAAAGCAAATACATGACATGTTCATAATCAACACTAAATGATCTTCATTTATCTCAAAAATACAAAGATAATTACTCATAGGTCAATGCATTTCAGGATTTCAAGGGGCTAGAGGAATTTCAAAATTTTTGACCTAAGGCGGATTCTCTGCAAGAAATAAGGATTGAAGATTTGAGGGTTGGGTGAATTCCTCACAAGAGCCAAAGTTTAAAGAATTTGAGGTGGGATGGAATCCCCAAGAGTCACGCCTCACACAAAAATTTCAAGTTACAAACTTACCCCTATGAGACTTAGGGTTTTTGGGGGTCTAGGAGGAATTGCAAAAAATACGAGGTGACTTAGATTTTACGAACGGATTAGGGCTCATAAATTCTGAACTAGGGAATTTTTTTTGAAGGGTCCACCCTAGCACATGTTTAAGTTGCACATCTCACCTACCGATGATGCAAGATATCTTCACAATGATCAACGTTATTATGCCAAACTTTGCACCTTTCTTATGATGCCTTCAGGGTTCCTCACCTAGATGGACTTTGAAGAATCCAAGGTGGAGTAGATTTTCTAAAGGAACTTCCTTTAGGGAATCTGTAGTGAGGAGGAATCTCCAAAGATAAAAATGCCTTTCAAAATCACTCTTAAGTCAACATCAATCACCTTAAATCCTGACTCAGACTCAAACTCAGATGTGGAAGGGGCTAAGTTAACTTTCAGAGGTTGATGTGGTGGATAGATTTAGAGAATTCTAGAGGCACCAAAATCTCTGAAGGATTAACCCTTGGAAATTTTGAGGTACCTAGGAATCCTCGAGATAAGCTTAACTTAAGGGTTTTCTTCATGTTTTTACCTCCTGCAAAAAACCTAAGTGGTCTTCTCTTCATTTCACAATTTTAAAAGCTATGGTTCCACACATTTTCCCAAGAGTTAACACCTATCTCTTTATTCCATCATTCAAATCAAAAAATCACAACTTGTTACCCTATTTCCTTCATCTAATTAGAAATATAATCCAGCTAGGGCATGGGAGAATGACTTATGGTTTATGCCTTATTATTTTCATGGGGTCATTGTATCATTGTCTTGTACATTTACCTGAATCTACATCTGACACCGGATCCAATAGACATCCTCCTTCAAACTCTAAATCACATACGATGCATGAAACCCTAGTTTATGGTAGCACGTGGGTGACTACGATGAGACCAACCCTAACACACATGAAATGACCATTCAATCTCGAAAGGGATCCAATAAACAACCTAAAATCCTCCCATGAGACACACCAAAGCTCAAACAATCAATAAAAATGCACTCCAACTAACATGTGTCAACATAAAAGTGAGATATATTACGGGGTTCAACATTACATCTTCACACAAAGCTTGCTTAAAACCACAAAATGAAAGAAGGATAGAACCCTACCTTCGACGAATGAAATCTAGAAGACGAGCAATCAAGTTCACTTGTAGACTCAATCCCAAAATGCCAATAGCCAACTAATACACCAGATGTAATCACCAATCCTTAGGGAGAGAATGAGCTATTCAAATGCACTAAGCTTGGAATCCTAAATGGTAGAATGGCGTTCCTTTAAATAATCAACCAAGGATGCATTAAATGCACATACCTACCCCTCTTAAGTGTAATGAAGTGATATTTGGAGACTTGGGAATGCAACCCAAAGATGGAATCGGAGAATCCAAGCAAGGTGGGATTCTCTGAAGGATTAAGTTGTAGAAGTTTTGAGCTACCTCAAACTTTCTAAGATGACTCATCACTTCAGAAAATTCGAGTAGGGTTAGATTCTCTACAAGGTAATCCTTTCGGGAAATCTGAGGTAAGTAAAAATCTCTGAACTTCGTCAAGACTTAGCCAATTTTTCCTGCAAGTGGAAATTTGGGTGTAGGCATGGAATTTAAAAGATGACTTGAGATCAAAGAGAAACAACCAAATCACTCCAAGTGCAGATAAAGCATTAATTTCTCCAAATGAATCGAAAGACCAAAATTCAAAGGAACCTATCCCTTAAGGGGAAAAGATGGAACCTAAAGGAAAGTGGGAAACAAAAGCAAGAGAGGAGGGGGTCCCTACCTCTGGTGGGGCGTGTGTGCAAGAGTGCACAACACTAACCCAATCATATAATAAGATAAATCGATACGAAAGATGTAAGAGCATTCACATTCATTCGAATTTGATCCCAACACAAAGTATGGTATTCAAGTTTTCCTTCTTTATTGATTGAATTGAGTATCACAATTTGACCTCAAAGTTTTAAATTTGCTTTACAATTTGATAGCACTTTGTTGCAATAGATTAAAGGTCAAGTGATATACAAGGTTGTGGGGGTTAGGGAAAAACCCTGACCCTACACGAGAAGACAAATGACTCATTGTTTATTATTGATGTCATTCATTATAAGATCTACTATTAACAATCATTTGAATAAAAAAACAAAAAGGTAAACCTATAGATAAACAACCTAAGCAAGTTGACAAATGAATATTGATTTCATAAGCTAGAGTTTTGTTGGGAAATAAAAACCATAAAAACTAAAATATAAAAAGAATTTTAGCTAATCATTACTCACAGAAATAGAAACAATCAACATGAAAATATAAAGGATTAATAACATGGTTGAAAACACAAAAAGGAATATGGAAATTTTTTGTAGATACCTGGACAAGGTGAAAAACAAAGGAGGAGGAAAACCCTAGGAATGAATGACAAGAGATCCATGAAATGATCTTTGAAAGCTTCCCAATCCATGAATATCAATCATGCAAAGGGAGAAATGAAGTCAAGCAAACACAAATGAGAAATAAAATGCCTTAAAAATCTATTTAAAAGTGATTAATGAAAACACATTAATGAACTTCATGTTCATTAATGTCAAGCGTGTGAAGGCGGGAAGAGTACACATGTGCTGAAAAATAATGCTCGTGCACATTTTTAAAAACATTGACCGTATCTAGAGGCACTGAAAAATAGCACTGCTGCACCTAAATTTTTTTGACTATCTCCCATGTAGGAGCATTGAATTTTAGGGCCCCTACATGAGGCAAAAATTTTTGAACACTAAAAAACTAAAAAGTGACAAAATACTTGTTTTGAAGATTTTCAAGAAATGAGAAGAGGCGAGCGCTCAAGGGGACTATTCAAGGATCATGAACATGCATAAAGGAAAATGAAATTATGCCTTGTTTTGCATGCTTAGAGTGCACGAGACTACGAAACAAAACAAGTTTTGTAGGGGTTATTTCATGAATCGAGCTCAACTGGATTCAAGGATAACAATTGGCTCTAGCTAGGGAGATTGCTTTGATCATTCTTTGAAATGATTGAAGGGGGAAGAACTCTATTCTCTAAGAATTCATCCATCCATTGGGTGTAGATTCAGGTGACAAAAAACAAAAAGACTCAAAAATAAAAAGATGCAAAGACTATACAATTATTTACAAGATATATTTGTCACCTCATCGAGTAAAGTGTTTTAGATGTTTCCTATTGTGAGGAAGAGAAAATGGCGTTCCATCCTTGTATCCAATAGGAAAGTTGTATTCACCATGGAGTTGATGCAACTTGAATGGACCTGTCCATAGTGAGTCAAAATTTCTATGCATACCCTTTGGTTCTCTTCTCTTGTCCCACAAAAGAACTAGATCTCCAACTTGGAAATCTCAAGACTTTTCCTTCTTGTTGAAAAGATTCTTTACTTGTTCTTGGTGTTCTATGATATGGTTCACCACTTGAACATGCTTCTCTTCCAATTGAAAAGATTCTTTACTTGTTCTTGGTGTTCTATGATATGGTTCACCACTTGAACATGCTTCTCTTCCAATTCAGAGAAATACATTATGCACTTATCAACTAAGTTGTCGAAATACCCATCCTCAATGGCCTTGGCCAACTTGAGGATAGGTAATTCCAATGTGATGGGAATTTTTGCATTCAACCCATAAAGGAGTTGAAACAAGGACATACTTATCACCCGTTTTGGGGTAATTTTGTCATCCCACAAAGCATCATACAACGCTTTGTGCTATAACTGCTAATTCTCATCAACCAGCTTGCGGATGATCATAACCAGGTTCTTGTTGCTTGATTTAGCTTGACCATTACCTTGTGAATAATAGTCAAATGAATGTGATAGTGTAATTCCATTGCTCAAAACAAATTCTGTGATCTCACTTGATCAAAATGTAGAAGCATTGTTTGCAATAATTTTGTTCGACACGCTAAACTTGGATATAATGTTCTCTTTCAAAAATCTACACACTACCTCTAGAGTAGCATGCTTTACTGGCACAACCTCCACCCATTTGGTGAAGGAGTTGATAATAGTGAGGACATAAATGTGTCTCGCATTGAGGGTGGATTCACCGTGCCAATGAAATCAATGCCCCATTGTTGGAAGGGCTCCTCAATGACGACTGGCTTTAGGGATAGAGCAATCAACTTTAGCTTGCCTATGAACTATTGGCATAGTTTGCATCTACATACCCAAGAGTAAGCACCTTAAAAAAGAGTAGGCCAATAATATTTAGCCTGCAAAATTTTGTGGGATGTAACTGGTGTAAAAAAGTGTCCTCCACATGCTAAGTTGTGAAAAGATTTCAATAACTTGTTTTGTTGTGCCTTATCAAGACAACATAAGAAGGTACCATCCAAGCTATGCTTATACAATTCATTGTCCCATAAGACATAATTTTCTGATTTTAGCTTGATTATTCTTTTCTCCTTGGGTGTTAAGTGATCCAAACATTCTCCGTATGTAAGGAAATGAGCAATATTTGAGTACCATTCGTTAGTAGTATTGACAAACAAAACCATTGGAAAATCATTAGAACTCACCTCCTCAGAATCTAAAACTCCCTCATCAAGATTATTATCAACAATAAGCTTAAAAAAACCTCACCCACACACCAATTTGGTAGGCTTGATATCCATGTCATATTCATGTATCTTGGCAATCCAATTGCCCCTTTTCGTAACAAATTCCTGCTATAGCAAGATGGACTTGACAGTTGAATTTGGAACCAATGCTTTGACATGACTGTTAAGAATGTAAAACCTGAAATGCTTTACTACCTTAACCATAGCGGAGTCATGTTTCTCCATCTCAGAATATTTTAGTTCATGAGATTTCAAAGGATAACTCATGTATGCAATTGGGGATTAAAATCCCTTGTTATTCTTCTACACCAAGATCGCTAAGAGTGTATGCTCGAAAGCATAACTGTACATAATAAATTCTTTCATGTAGTTTGGAAAAACTAAAACTGGTGCATGTGCAATATCCTCTTTAATATCATCAAATGCAACTTTCCCTTCCACGGTCCAATGAAATATGGAAGTTCCTTTCATCATATTAACAATATGATGAGTCTTCTCTGGGAAATCAAGTACAAATCTCCGCAAAAAGTTCACCTTTTTGAAGAAGGAATGAACTGCTTTCTTACTTGATGGAAAAGTAAGAGATTGAATAATCTTGTCCCTTTTAGGATCAATTTTGATATCCTCCTTGGACACAATGTGACCAATTAGTTTACCCTCTATAACCCCAAAAATTGATTTCTTGGGATTCAAAGAAATTTTGTGTTGTTGGCACCTCTCCAAGATTTGTCTCAAATGGTTGAAATGCTCTTGACACTTCTTGGAAAAAATTGTAAGATCATCAAGATAAACTACAATGAACTTACCTATTATGTCATGGAACGCTAAGTCCATCACATGCTAGAATGTGGTACCGACATTGATAAGACTGAAAGGCATCCTATGCTATGCAAAAGTACCCCATGGAATTGTAAAGGCAGTCTTATGTTGATCATATGGACTGACCTCTATCTAGTTGTAACCGAAGAAACCATCTAACATAGAAAGCATCTTAGATCCAGTCACTGTTTGCAAGACTTGATCCATCATTGAAAGAGGATAGTTGTCCTTTAATGATAATTGATTTAGATTCCTGAAATCCACACATATGCGAATTTCTCCATTCTTTTTATGAATTGGAACAATATTGGCTATCCACATTGAATGGTGAATAGGAAATATGATCCTTGCATTTAGCATCTTCTAGATTTCTAAAAGAATGGTTCCAAAAATCTTCAGATTGTATTGCCTCTACTTTTGCTTGTACAACAATGCACCTACTTTGAGTGGAATCTCATGTTGCACCTCTTTTGGATGAAAAGACTTCAAATATTCATATGAGTATGCTAACACATCCATGTACTGCCATAGTAATTCAAAAAAATGCTCTTTTTCGTCAATAATGCAACACTTTTTGATGTTCATAGTTTTAGGATCTGCTTCGGTTCCTAAGTTGATTTGCTCAAATTCATTGGATGAATCAAAATTAGAATGTTGCTTCTTGACATAATGATTGTGTTTGTCAAAAAGTCTTTCAAGGGATACCAACCCCTTGGGAATATTATTCCCTTTGAGCTGCAACAACTCTTAACCAATAATCAGATCAATTTCAGAGATAGATTCTCAGGGTGGAGAATCACTACCTTCAAAGTACAACTCATCAAATTTTTCTGCCTTTTCGAACAAGGCTACAATCTGATGATCATCATAAAAAATCTACCAATTATTTGAGTTATCAAGAATAATTGGGCAGAAAAACAACTCAATGGTGTAGGTAGGACCATGAAAATATTTATGTGGTATCAAGAGCATGGTTGAAACTTCTAAGGAATCAACTCTATTATTATACTCTCTCGAAAATACATAAATATCAAAAGCATCAAACTCCTTAATGCAATCCCAAATGGGATTGCGATAATGCTTAAGCTGTCATTCTTAGTTTGGTACAAGTTCCTTATTTGGAAAACTATCAGCTCAACATCACCTTGAGTGTGGAGATTCTTGATTCCTTTCTTGCTTGCAACCTGCATTCCTAATAACAAAGCCTCATATTTCACTGTGTTATTAGTATTATCAAATTGTAATTTGAAAGCAAAAGGAAAGATTTTCCCTTTTGGAGAGACAAAGAAAATTTTGGCTCATGAATCGGTGGAAGAACAACTACCATCAAAATCAATTATCCAAACATCATTTGGACCACCAAGGCTTGTACTTTCAAAATCTACAACTTCATCATTTGATGAAGCTTCATAATCTGTGAAAGACAAATCATTAGAAGATGATTCATTTTTTGAGAAGATGACCCAACACTTTATGATTCTTTCTTTGGATTTCTAGATGAAGATTTAGCATCCTCACCAGTTTGCAAATAATAAGTACCTACACCTGAAGACTCAAATAAAATTTGAGCTCTCATATCATCAAACTTAGTCACTAAAAATTTGGATTTACATTCAAGAACTAGCTTCTGCATCACACCCTTTACGGGTATCCTAGCCTCTAACATATTCATGTTGAGTTATCCTCCTACATCTTTACATAAATTTCGTCTAAGTAAACTACCATAGGATGCTGAAACATTTTCTACCAAGACTGTTATCTTGATCTTCTTCTTTGGATATGAAGCAAATGCAAACTACACATCCTTGATCTGCCTGATTAGAGGTACTTGTTTGTTCTCCATAGAGAAACAACCAATTTTTTTTGTGAGATTCAAACCCAAGGTAGTAGCTACCTTGGTAGACATGACATTATCATATGCACTAGAGTCTATAACACAATTACTCAACTTAAAGCCATTAACAAGCAAGGAAATATAAAATGGGTCAATCCTTCTAGAAGCAGATGGAAGAGTAGTAACTAAGTTATGCTAAGAAGGCTTAGGCTTTGAAATGGTAGGAACATATTAAGAGGAATCTCTACGAGGGGTAATTACCTTGTCTCTAACAAACTTAACAAGCTTGTTGAATTGATTGGGATTAGCCTTGAGGTATTCAGCTTCAAACATTTGGATTTTTGTCCTCTTCGCATGGTCAATAATATCAAAGGCTTGAAAGGAACTTTGCAAAGAGGACGTGGTAACTTCATTGATGGGTTTAACAAAAGGGACACTGGTCTTCAAAACCTAGATGTTGGATTTTGGTATTGAAGGAATCACAAGAGGACGAGGAGCACTTGTTTATTTGTTGTATCTTTGGGTTTCCAAGGCAAAGGAGATCCTCTTTTTGCAATAGTTACTTGTGGTTTATCCTTTGCTTTTGGAGTATCAGCTTGAGCTTGATGAAGTTGATTTTGTTGTGACCATGTGAAAATAACATATGTATCAATTACTAGGTCCTCATCATCATATTCATTCTCAAGTTGCAAATAACTAATATTTGAGTCGCCAACTGGATCTACTTCTTCTTCCTGGAATAGATCAACGTTTTCCTCCATAGGATATTTTAATTGTGCATAGTCATCTTGCTTTACTTCATAATACCCCACGATTGTGTTGGTAGGTGAAGCTTCTAGAGCAAGCCTTCCTTGTGGTGCAGGAAGACAGTTCTGATTTCTATTTCTAGAATAATTGGAAGAATTTGGGAAAGTCCTTCTAGGAAACATCCTTGTAAGAAGTATTAGATACTTGCTTCTTCAAGGCCAACAATTCATTTTCTAACCTTTGTACCATGGGATCCACAAATTTATAGTTGTTATTAGAATATGAAGAATTAGATGGTTGCCCCTTCTATTTGGGTTCATCCTTATTTTGCCGACAAGTATCAAATCATCTTCGAAACTAGTAGCCATTTGTTGAGAAACTTCAAGATTAGATAGGACTACCCTACACAACAAGAAGCTTACCTTTAGAAGTTACGTATTGATGAAAAAGCACTTAAGATTATGGGTTGTCGGTTTAGCCTCAACAGGAATCCTTGTCACTAACTTGTTGAATTTGGCTACAAACTCACACATGGGTTCATGGGCCTCTTTCCTCATAGCTGTAAGCTATGCTAACAAGGCGTGTGCATCTTCAATAGGTTTGAACCTCTCTTCAAAATTAGTATGGAGAGTATTCCAATTGGTAACAACACTAGGAGAAAGAGTGTAGAACCACTTAGCAACTACTCCTTGTAAGGTATCAACAAGCAACCTTACAACAACATCCTCGTGTTCAATGCCAAGAAGAACCACAAACAATATAGAAAGCAGGGATGTGTTCATCAAGATGTTGCTTACCATCACCGTAGAATTTCAGGATGTTCTTATGTGAAACACGTGGAAGCTCATGTAAATGAGCTGCCAAATTAAGAAGACCAAAAGTGTTACCCCAAGGTCCAATAGGTGGAGGTTGAGCCATAATGCTTTGAATAATAGGTACTTGAACTGGAACTCTATGAAAAATAGAAGATTCACTTTAAAGCGATGATCTTATTCATCGAGGAGGATAACTTGTACATTGTAATGGTGACCTTGGTCGTGGAGGAGAAGGAAGAATGTTATGATGTTGCAATAATTGGAAAAATAGATCAACCACACCTTGCACCCTTTGAACTCATGTATAACTTCTGTCTTCCAAAATGAAGACTTGGGAACCAAAATTAAAAATTAAAAAATAAGAGATATACACAAAATTACAATAAGAATCTGGAGTACTAGTCTACTCCAATCAAAACCATGAGGCTTTTATTGTGTGCTCGTAATCCCCAAAAAATTGTTGGGGGAATATTCTATAATCCCTTTATGGATTATAAAACGTGAATTTCAGCCACAATTAAGATGAGATAAAATCTCTCCTCTTAGAAAGGGGAGGCTCCCTTCTTACTGCTTACTGGAATGAAAGTAAATTGTTCTATACTTTACAATATTCACACTTTTTTAACCATATGGGGGTGTGTTACATTCATAATTATCTCTTATTTCAAAGAATGCACTTAAAATGTTTCACATTTTTACTTTGTGATGCTCTTGAACTCTAAGTAATAACTAAAGCATTAATTTCCAATATTCTTAATTTGTCAAAGTATAATCTAAAAATACCAACATAATGAGAAGATTCGTAACTGGACAACCAACAAAAGCACAAAGTCTTTCCGTTGTTTTCAATAATAAGTTCCACAAATACCAATGATTTAGATTTGAGCATAATTTTGATCCATGCCACATAAAGATCCACGTACCAATGAATAATTTCAAGCACAAAGTCTTGAAGATCGTTCACCAACAGATATCCCCAGCACATACACAATCCCAAGTAAATGATATAGCACAAAGTCTATAAAATCTGGCTTGAATGTCTTCCAACCATAATTAATAAAATACCGCTAACCCAATCATATAATAAGATAAATCAATGCAAAAGAGGTAAGAACATTCACATTCATTCGAATTTGATCCCAACACAAATTTTGGTATGCAAGTTTTCCTTCTTTATTAATTGAATTTAGTATCACAATTTGAACTCAAAGTTTTAAAGTCGCTTTAGAATTTGGTAGCACTTCGTTGCAATAGATTAAAGGTCAAGTGATATACAAGGTTGTGGGGGTTGGGGAAAACCCCGACCCTATATGGGAAGACAAACGACTCACCGTCTATTATTGATGGTATTCATTAGAAGATTTGCTATGAACAATCATTTGAATAACAAAAACAAAAAGGTAAACCTATTGATAAAAACTCTAAGCAAGTCAACAAATGAATATTGATTTCGTAAGCTAGGGTTTTTATGGGCAATGACAACCATAAAAATTAAAAGATAAAAATAATTTTAGCTAATCATTACTCACATACAAAGAGAAACAATCAACATGAAAATACAAAGGATTAATAACATGGTTGAAAACATAAAAATAAATATGGAAAATGTTTGTACATACCTAGACAAGGCGAAAAACAAAGGAGGAGGAAAACCCTAGCAATGAATGACATGAGATCCGTGAAATGATCTTTGGAAGCTTCTCAATCCACAAATATCAATCATGCAGAGGGAGAAATGAAGTCGAGCAAACACAAATGAGAAATAAAATGCTTTAAAAAGCTATTTAAAAGTGATTAATGAACTTCATGTTCATTAATGTCAAGCGTGTGAAGGTGGGAAGGGTGCATAGGCACTGAAAAACAATGCTAGTGCACATTTTCAAAAACATTGACCATATGTAGAGGTGCTGAAAAAAAACACTGCTGTACCTAAATTTTTTTGCCTATCTCCCATGTAGGAGCACTGAATTTCAGTGCCCCTACATGAGGCGAAAATTTTCTAACACTGAAAAACTAAAAAGTGCCAAAATACTCATTTTGAAGATTTTTGAGAAATGAGAAGAGGCGAGCGCTTGAGTGGACTATTCGAGGATCATGACCACATGTAAAGGAAAATAAAATTATGCCTCATTTTGCGTGCTTAGAGTGAACGTGACTGCGAAATGGACAAGTTTCATAGGGGTTATAACGTGAATTGAGCTCAACTGGATTCAAGGATTGTTTGTCACGAAGATTGCACCCAGATGCCAAGTTGGGAGCTCAACAATCCTATGAAACATGGAAACATCTTCGAGCCTGTGGGTTGCTCATAGTGAAGATGAATCTCCAGATAAAGGGTTGGTTCCCTGTGATACCTCCTGGAAACTACCTTCTTTGATAGGAAAAGGGATAGAAGGAAACTTGAAAAGAAAAGCTATTCTAGGAGGTGATGCACCAAACATTCTTGTAATACTTGCTGCCCTAAACTCACAATCAACTTCAAATAAGAAGCTTTTGATTACTCACAACTCAAATCAGATCATGAAATACATAAATTTTTCATAAGAAGGCTTTAGTTTCAACGTTTGTATGAAGACAAACAAAATTTTCACAACTCCGATCAACTGTAAACAATCTAGCACAACCCACAACTTGTATTTGACATGATTTCCCTTACCTTAATACTATGTGAATGAGACATATTCAAAGGATTTGATAGATAAAACATAATAAATACATCCAATCATTCATCTACAATATTGAAACAAGAGATATCTGAGAAGGAAATGTTGCTTCTTTATTGAAAAATGAAAGGAATCGCTGTTACAAGTATAAAATCTGAGTTACAAAGGATTTTATTAGCCTAAAAGAGCTTAAAAAAGCTACAATACATGCTAAAGAAAAGTAAGAACTGAGGAAAAAGATAAAATTTTCCCCATATATACAAAAGATGACTCTAAAGTGCCAAGAGGTGGCATTGGCAATCAATTGCAAGTGAAAAATATCTCTCAAATATCTCTCCCATGAGCAAAGATGAAAACCCTCAAAAAGAGGGGTCAGAACTAATGTAATTTAAGATCACAATCAGTTTGACCAAAGTTGACCTTGAAACTACATGAGATAACTAAAAATCAGGACCAAACTCTCCAATTTCACTCCCAACGCATGAAACACTTTTAGTTCCACCTCCTTTATGATTTCACATGACTAGTTCACTGCCCTTTCCTTTTTGCATGATTTTAGGATAAATAAACAATTTGAACAAATAATAAAGTAATCAAAGATGAATTAATTTACTAGTTGTTGAGTGATTACTTTATTTTTTGCATTTACATGACAAATAATAAAGTAATTTATAAATCATTACTTTAATATTTGTTTACATTTTAATCTGATTTCATGCAAAAATTAAAAGGGGGACTAGATATCATTTGAAAAATCATGCAAGAAATAATACAAGGGTAACCCAAACATTAGGGTAATATGAAAACCCTAAAAGAAATACAAAACAAAACTTGCAGCTTTCCTCATTTTACTTTCATTTGCACTTAGCATTTTTGCATTTCGAGGGCGCCACCAAGATGAAGCTAGGGTTTAGAGTTTTGATGTTTGCTTGGAGATTTCCTGCAAGATTTAAACACCTCCATACTGCTGGTAAGCACTTCCTTTGCATGAAAATGTTGTTTTCTCCTTTTACCTATAAAAGAAGACGTTGCTTTCTTGCTCGATTGTGGCAGAAGAATGGTTGAAATGATAATTTTCTGTGGAATATAGCATGGTCTCTCTTTGAATATGGAAAAATCTTCTCTTAATCTCAGTTATGCCTTGAAATATCACCATATTGGTCACAGGTTTTCTCTCCATGTTGCACACACGTTGCCAGAGCAAACACATATCCCTCCTCGCTGCCTAGAGGCATATGATTTCCTTTTCAAAGCATGGTAGCAATTACATAATTATTTCAATGAGACACTTTAGAAACATTCCCCTATAGTTTTCAAAAATGGGGTTTCTCTTGTTTATCGAGCTTCACATCTCATTGTACTCGTGGCTTACTGGAAGAAACCCTCGCCGTCTTCATTCATGGGTGTCTTCCATGCTTATAGGAAATGGCCTATCATATATTTCAACATCCATCATAGAGTTTGACATAGTCAAATCACATGGATATTACTACCTTCCAAGTGCTCTATACTTTGCTACTATCCTGTTGTGACATGTGTTATGCAAAAATAGGGCTGTGGATGCTAAATATTCTATGATCGTCTTCAATTGGTTTGGTATGCTATTGTTTTGGTAAACCTTTATGATGCATCGATAGTCTATTTGTTACCTCATAATCCATCATTATCACTATTCATTTGCACCCTCTTATGACTATGTTTTCCTATTCACTATCTCCTGACACCTTTGGAGTATGGTACCCTATACATTGCTTATTTTGGTTGAACATTACTTGTTGAAGCAATGCCATCACTTGAATGGATAACACCTTCAATAACTGTCTCGATACATTTCATGGATAGGCTATCCCTCCAATGTATGCAATTCATATGATGCAAACAATAGGAAAACATGATGAGACAACAAATAAATGATATAAAATCATGATGCAAAAACAGTGACAACATAAAAACATGTATGCAAACATGATTTCCTTGGTGAAAAATGATGTAATTTTTCTCTATTCTATAGATTAATATGCATTTGAATGAGCTCATTGCTCATTTATGATTATCACTTCAAGGTGAAGGGATACCAAACCTTGATTGCACTTCTTGATTTGATAGTCATGGATGGACAATGTGCTCTATAACTTTATAAAGTGTTCTTGAAACTGAAAATGCTTTCATTGAAACAATTGATTTGTCTATTGCTTATCTTATACCCCTCTCAAGACTTAGAGGGCAACATGCTGGGCTCAACCCTTGTGGGAGCCCATTTTTATTCCACATGTTGTGATGTCAAAATAGATGAATCATAAATGAACCTATACATGCACAGTGAACAAACAAGTTAGATAAAACAATGAATCTTGGTGTTCTTCCTAATGATTTGACTCTCATTTGATGATTTGATCTTAGCTCTCTTGCATACATATGATAATTGCTCAGTTGACCAAATGTGTCATAGATATAAGCTATATTTCTATTGATAGGGCATATGATGAGATTGATATATGGAGGTCTAACCCAATCCTTTCATCACCATGCAGGTTCAATTGAAGGTCGACAACAAGGAGGAGCTGAAACAAAGAAGATCAACACCAAACTATGCCACAAGGCAATGACGGATATACCTTCTCCTCATGTGTTTTTCTACTTTTATCTTCAATTGTATAGTTTATGTTTATGTTGCATTAGTTCAACTACTCCCACGGCTTGTGTGGAACACTTAAGCATTATTTTGATCTCAATGTATGAAATAGCAATGTTTATGCAATCTTGTATACATTTTCATTACAAAATGAATAAAAGACATCAATATTATGCAATTTGTGTAATTCCTTTCTGTTGTAAAATAATGAATAATAAAAACTGAATTCCATTTGAAAGCATCCTTGTTGTGCAATGATTTAACTTAGTAGAAATGTTTGAATACCCTTTCACTTTTAAATGAAATCAACTGTCTTAGCTCTACCAAATTGAGTTGTAAGTGAAATTTTGGTAACAAGGATAACAAATCAAAATGAATTTAAAAAGTAATATGCACCCAAACATCAAGAAGAAAGAAATAAATATAGATCCCAAAACAAATTGAATTGATGAATCCAATAAAATCAAGTCATCAAAATAAATCCATGGATCAAGAGTTATCTATTACATGCAATATGTGTGCATCACCTTCATACTTATCATGCAAAACTTCAATATCCAAAAAGATTGTTGGTTCCAATCCTAATCCTAATCCCAATTCTAAATCAAAATTTACCACCCAATCCTAATGTCCCTCATTCCAATCCAAATCTCAATTCCCTACATCCAAAATCCATTAATCCACACATTCACCTCCAAAATCCCACTTATCAAATCCACATTCCAAATCCCAATTCTTCATTCCAACATTTAAATCAATTCAACTTCATCCTAAATCCAACCCAAAACCTAGAATCCACCGCATCCTTGTGACAATTCTTTACCACAAGAGTTATGATTGCACTATATCAAGATGCTTATGTTTGGACAAGTCCAACCCGACTATTAAAGAACATCATTGTAGTTGTGAGTCATATAATAGTGCAAAGATTCTAGCAAAAAAATCCATAAGGCAAGATATTATTCACATGTAATGATCAACACATCCAAATTAGCTACATCATCTATCCATGCACATGATACCTAAAGTCCAAAATTCTAAAAAAAGAAAAAATCAACAAAATTATAAAAAAAATAAAAAAATAGTAAAGAGAAATAATTCATCCAATGGTGAAAACCTCTTCTTGTGGTACATTAGGAGATTACCACAATGAAAGCCCATTCATGGGCATCATGTGTAAAATCAACTAGCTATGTGAACCTTGCAATTGGGGGAAAGTTGTCTCATCCATTCCACCAAACCTATCCATCCTATCATTTCATTCCATAATATACTTCCACCATTTCCATTTACCCATGCCTCGTCCATATTTCCTACTCACCTTGATCTTAACAATGATTTGGGGAGCAAGATGCATACTTTGGAAAACTCTTGGCATAACCATCCTTTGGCCACACACCATCTACCATCACTTAATTTCCTAGATAACACTACCCAACCCTTATCTTGGATCAAAACATGTTATTCCTATGCAATTTAGTCCTTGAACATCTCCTCCTACATCCTTTCATCAATCTATATCCTCTCCATTCCTTCTATTTTTTCAACCATTCCATTTAAACTATTATTCATTTTCTCTATGCTTGGATCATGCCTTGCAATTAGTTCCACCATAAAAATGACAAACAAAATCAAACACTTATCCAAACACATTCCCAATCTATAAGCATGATCCCACAAACATTTTATCCATGATTGAAGCCCTCAAATCCAAGTATACCCCATACAAAATCTCACATCCATCCAAAAACATCCATAATATATGTTCCTTATCTTGCTCTAAGTTGTGTTTAATCTAAAATCAATCCAATTATCATCATCAAAATATGTCTTTCCCAATCCTTGAATTTTTTTGGGATGTTTCCTTCCCACATCAACAATGCTATCATCATCATCAATCAATCAATTGATAAGTTTTTAGCTTGAACAGGGGAAAAATCTAATCCAAACTTCATCACCAATCCTTGGATCCTCGTCAATAAAACCCATCCCACCATTCCATATTCACATACACCCTTGGATTCAACATGTCATTGGATACTAATTTATGTTTTATAGGTTTCTTATTGGTTGTATGTATGGGTTTATGTTTGTTTGTTGCTTGTAGTATTCATGCTCCATCTATCACACCGTCACAATCACCCTCATCCTTCATATCATGGCATGCCTATGAAAACATGTCTATTGGACCACATTACTATTTTCTACTTATTTTATTGTGTGTTAGTCCATATGCACATGGTGCATCATCATCATGATCCCTTATATCATGGTGCATAATGCTAAGTGCTACAACAAAATAAAAGATTGCTCCTTGCACATGAGGTTACTATGAAAGCATGTCTTCCTCATCCATTACATATTTTATCATTATATACTAGATCATTTATCCATACCTCAAATCATGTATCCTTTGGTTGCATGTTACACCCTTGTGCTAATTCATCATCCAACATGTACATCCATGCAATCTAGTCCAATTATCTTAGATGCATCATTCAAAATGTCTAATTATTAATCCATCTTTAGCCCTATATTCATGACATGTGCATCATCCCAACATGAGTTCTCTCAAGTCATCTTTTATACATCATGACACATATTTTTATCACCCTTTGTCTTTTCAAGATACCTATTGGGTTCCAATTCACCCAACAACTCTCTTGAGGGGGCATCACTTCCATCATCATCCCTAAGAAACTAAGGTAACTTACAACCAAAGCTTCATTCCATCCCATATTAATTTTCTATAATTCTTTGACACAATGCCACTTTCGTGACATTTTATCAAAGAGGGGAAAAATGTAGACACCTAAATATTACCTACTTATCCATCACCTTGTCCTAATCAACTAAACCTATCACCTAGTCTAGTCCCCTTTATCTAAAGTCCATCACTTAACTAGATAATCATATTATTTAATTAATCCCATGTTTCCATCTAACCTCACAACAAATCAATAAATAATTACATATTCCACCTATAATCCATCTCACATGTGGCTAAAATAATTGAATAATAAAATTATTTAATTAAGCCTATATTCCCTCAACACATTCCAAGAATAAAGGGGCACCTAATGATGCAGGGACTTTTGAAGGTCATAACTTTTGACTCAGATGTTCGTTTGGGCTCAAATTTTACAAGTGGCTTTATTATGAAGCCGCTTATAAAATTTGAGCCCAAATAGAACATCCGAGTCAAAATTTATGACCTCTGGAAGTCCCTGCATCACCTAAGAACACTTTTCCTTATGGACTCATTATTCTCTTAACACAACCCAAGTATATAGCCCTGCTAGATGCACATGTCCCTTATTTCCCTCATGCTCACAATCACTTACTAAATTTGGTAAGTTCATCTTAGCCATTCATAATATAACAACCTCCATCTCTACCCTTCATCCTCTCCTTGATCCTAGGGAAATCCTCTCAACCATACTTCGCCATTGTTCTCACAATCAGATCTTGACCATCCATTCCCCCTTCCAAAATTATTAATTCAAGCAATCTTTCCTTCACTCATACCCATTTATCATTTGAGAGAGGTACATGCTATCGAATTGGTAGCCTTCAAGTAAAGGGGCATCCACATATCACTATTCGAGGATAGAATCAAATCATAATGGGGTTTATGGTAACTTTTGAGTTTATTTCTTATGTTTTTTTTTGGCGAAAGTGGCAAGCCACTATAATATATTAGATATATAAATAGATTAGTACAAAATCTAGTTCTAGGGAGCATACCGGCTGTGAATGGTGATCCTAGACCTGCACACCTGCACAAACACAAAGAAAAAACACATAATTAGTCCAATATGCAAGTTAGAAACAACATTCCCCATAAAATTCATTTGAGATATCAAGAACAAGAAATAAATGAAGAACATGAAATAAAAACTATCTAATCTTTCTCAAAATAAACAAACTCTCAATCCCATGGGGGAATTGGTGCCATTTTGATGTGGAAAATGGCCCTTTCCCAATTCCTCGCAAGCTTGATGATCAATGTTGAAGATTTGATGCTCCTTGGTGAAATTTCTCCATAACCTAGCTATGAAATCTTGAAAATGGATGAAAATGGATAAAGATGGATGAAAATTGCTCAAAAACTTGAAGATAATAATGTTGCATGAAGTTGTGGATCCAAAATCCAAATGAGAGCCTTCTATTTGTAGATGAGAAAGATGGAGGATGAGGAAAAATGGATGAATGTGGGATCAAACACCAACCAATGGCCAAATTCCACTTGTCAACATGTGAGTGGACAAAGGTGGAGCACATTTTGGTCATTGTGCAATTAAATGCAATTAGGTGGAATTTCAAAATTGATGAGTCATCCCTAGAAAATTGTTAGTGATGTGCTCCACTTGGCCACCTTCCTCTTGATGATCTTTTGAAAGTGGAGGAAGATTGAGAGTGGGATTGCTAGACCCAACAAGATTCATTTTGGGAGCAGTTTGACTCAAGTCACTCGAAATTGATGTCTCTTTGTTCGTTTCCATGTTCTTGTGTTGAGATCTAGTTTGAACCATAAAATAGGGATCAATTTTCAAGAATGTAAGAGATGATCATCTAATTCTTTGGATTGATCTAATCTTTAGGTAGAAAAAAGAAAGTCTAAGATATTTGAGGATCAAAGATGGTGATGAGATAATCAGAGATGGATGATTGGTGGATGATTGGAACTCTTAGGAAACCTTGAAGAGGATACTAAACTTTAGGACTTTTTGGATTGATGTTTGATTTGATTTTGATCTTGATTTTGGATTGATTTGATTTGATTTTGATTGGATTGGGTTTGGATAATGAACTCATAAACTCTAAGGGGTTGGATTTTGTCCTAGAGTAAACTTGTCCACAAGATTATAATTTAACTAAGTGTGTAAAGAAGGATTCATCTACACACACCTAGTCAAACAAGATGATTTGGATTTTGATTTCAAAGGATTTTCCCAAAGTTTAGCATAAAGGATTTAATCAAGATTTTCAAGAGTTGTTTGTGAGGTGATTTTTTATTTTGATGTTTGAAGATGGATGAAAGTTTTTATTTTGATCCTAAGGGACTTAGAGAGACTTTTTTTACTAGACCAAGGTGTTGAGGAACATGCTAATACTTCCTATGTGAGATACTCAAATCTTTGAAAGAGACTCAGATTTTGATAATAGTAAAATGAATACAAATTGGGATTGTTCCTTGATGCACATTTGTAAAAGTTGAAGGTCAATCTTTCTCTAAATTCGTAAAGCATAGACAAACATTTCTTGCAAGATTTTTGACTAAGACCTTTGGACTTTGGTTTTTGGATCTTGATCTTTCAGGAAATCATTTGAAAGATCACATGTGTGGGGTCCAATTGTTTCTTATCTTTTCTTAGTGTGTTCTTTTTACCACAACCAATTCTTGATTAGGTTTCCAAACTAAATGTATAATGTCCCAATTTCTTCTCATCCGACAAAGTCTGTTATGTTGAAATCAAGGAAATCAAGGCAAAAGTTTCCTATTGCTGACTTTAGTGAGAGAAAATTGAGATGTAAATTCAAATTCTTAGAAGCCTCTAAGGATAGAATCCCTATGACAAGTAATAACACTTGAATTTTGTCAAAGGTATTTGCTTCCTCTAAAGGGTTTGAAATTTGATGATCATGTTTGAATGTTTGTTTTCCAATGTTTAAGATCCAAGAAAAGTGTTTTGATTCCAAGAACATGCACAACTCTATAGTTAAGAGACAATATTTGTTGAATCCCCACTTGGATAAATCCAGCTACGCTTATTATTGGTGGATGATTAAAAGCTTGACCACACTGGCTCCCCTCCATGACACTCACTTCTATACGTCAACCAAGCTTTAGTACCCATGAAACTCCCATGGCATACTTCTCATCTCTACCAAGAACCACAAGAATGTGGGGTGGCTTCAGAGGTCTAACCTCTTGCACCAACAAATAGATAAGGATTTGGGTCTCTAAACAAAAGGTTCTAGTATAGGTATTTTGTTTGTGGGGGATCATCCATGCTGCAAGAGACCTTTTCTCAAGTACCCACACTTATATACCGGGTGGAAGTTGCTTGGATTTAGCTTGTTCTCGGTTGGGTCATTCCCTGGGGTGATTACTTTTGCCCACCAGGAAGGCCCTCTAAGGGTAAACAAAAGTGAGCAAGCACATCTGTAGTTTGATCAATCTTTGTTTGTGTGAACAAAGAGAGAACACACGTGATATACTCCACTCACACTAGCAAGATTTTGTTCAATTTTAAGAATCCAAATGAAGTGTGGAGGAAATCACTTATACAACTTAAAATCACAAAAATCCTTTTGATTCTCAAGATCTCTGTGAGGCGCGAGAGAAGCACACACATCTTTTAAATGATATTACTTTGGATAAGAGATTACAAAACATAAAAGGCACATGTTCATTTTAATACTTCAAAGCAAGAATTGGATTCTTTTTAAGCACCAAAAGGAAATGTGATAGTTGTTTGTTCAAAATTTAAAGCCTCAAAATAAACTCTAGTAAGTTGCCTAAGGTTCTTTTTAATCTCTTTGTTTTGTTCTTTTTAGAGCCCAAATGAAATTTATTGAATCCTATAGCTTGAAAGATAGCAAATCCTTAGAATAGAATTATAGTATCTTCCAAAGTGTTTAAAAACACTTGATACAATAGATTGAAGATTCCATAGAGAAGTCTTTGTCTTTGTTTCCTCCCTTCACTTTTGATCAAGCCAACCTACAAAAATTGGTTAAAACTACAAAAATAGAGGCCAAAAACTAGTTAGGAGTCAAAAGCAATCAAAATGAAAAGGCACATGTTGAAATTAATTTGAAAACTGCCTTTTACCCAACTCTAGTGGCATAGTTTGTGATGGCAATGCAGTTTAAAGGAGTTAGCAACACTGTATAGCGAAGCTGGGACTCATAGTCTTAGACTGTGGAGAAACCAGTGACTGCATATGCGTTGCTATTTTGACCAGCGATGAAGTTTGGATGAACAGTTGAAAGGAAAATGGCAGAGTGTTGCAGTTTGAAATTCAAATATACTAGCAGGAAGAACCCAATGTCGTAGTTTGGAGTTTGTCAACATCGCTATATAGCGCTGCTAGATTGATAGTGGCATAGTTCCTCTGTCAGTGGTGCACTTTCTTGTAGACACAAAAACTTAAAAAAAAAAAACAAAATTTCTTAAAAAAAGTGTTAGATTCTTCAGATTCTCTCTCCTTCTAGGGCCAAAATGTGAATGGTGATCCTAGACCTGCACAAACACAAAGAATGAACACATAATTAGTCCAATATGCAAGTTAGAAACAACATTCCCCATGAAATTCATTTGAGATATCAAGAACAAGAAATAAATGAAGAACATGAAATAAAAACTATCTAATCTTTCTCAAAATAAACAAACTCTCAATCCCATGGGGGAATTGGTGCCATTTTGATGTGGAAAATGGCCCTTTCCCAATTCCTTGCAAGCTTGATGATTAATGTTGAAGATTTGATGCTCCTTGGTGAAATTTATCCATAACCTAGCTATGAAATCTTGAAAATGGATGAAAATGGATAAAGATGGATAAAAATTGCTCAAAAACTTGAAGATAATAATGTTGCATGAAGTTGTGGATCCAA
This sequence comes from Sequoia sempervirens, assembly GCA_007258455.2. Lineage (NCBI taxonomy): Eukaryota > Viridiplantae > Streptophyta > Pinopsida > Cupressales > Cupressaceae > Sequoia > Sequoia sempervirens. The sequence continues at coordinate 427,325,877 of VDFB02270651.1, forward strand.
AATCCAAATGAGAGCCTTTATTTATAGATGAGAAAGATGAAGGATGAGGAAAAATGGATGAATGTGGGATCAAACACCAACCAATGGCCAAATGCCACTTGTCAACATGTGAGTGGAGAAAGGTGGAGCACATTTTGGTCATTGTGCAATTAAATGCAATTAGGTGAAATTTCAAAGTTGATGAAATGACAAGTTGGAGGGAGAAAAAAATGAAATTAATGCCACTTGGCTCAAGGCAAAGGACACGTAAGAGGTTTCTAATGCCTTGTTGGATGTACAAACTCTTTTGGAGGGATTTTTTGAATTTGAAGAATATTCCCTCTTTGATGCCCTTTTGAATGAAAATAGGAGATTTAATAAATCAATTAACATGATTTTCATGAGCAAGTTGCAAAAGCTAGAGGATTTGATGGATTAAGATTAGGATTAATTAGGATTTGATTAATTTAAAGGGAGATTAGCTTTATTTGACACTCTAATTTAGATTTTAGGATTTAAATAAATCAAGAATGAGAAGAATAATGATTTAAGAGATTTAATTAAATAAGGGTTTGATTTATTTAATTAAAGAGGATGATGTTAGATTAAATCAAATAAAGATTAATTAATTTAATTTAAGGGATAATGACTCTAGAGATTAATTAAATAAACTAAATTATTTAATTAAGAGAGGGACTATAGGATTAATTAAACAAAGTGATTTATTTAATTAACAAGAGATGATGACTTAATCAGAAAAAAATGATTTATTTAATAAAGAGATAAAATATGATCAACTTAATCAAATAAATATTATTCGATTAAATGGTTAGAAAAGGAGATGATTCAAGATGAACTGGTGTTAGTAAATCAGGATTAGGTGTATAGGATCAATCAGTACATTTTTTGTGTCTACACCGACAGAAAAAACTAGTAAGAAAACCTCCGGTTATAGCTCAAAAGTGACAAAAATTAGATGTTTACAGAGTTTGATCTTAAAATTAAACTAAGAATGTTGATGATTCAAAATTCAACATTCAATTCCCAAAACCTCTACCCAAAGACTATTATATATTAAACCTTACAAAAGACCCAATGACTAAAATATTTCATCCCTTTACAAAATTCATAATATACCCTTCAATTTTCCTCAAAAAAACCCACAAAATACTGACTACATTTTCCTAGATTCCCCATTAATTGAATTTTCATCTTGCAACTCTAGACCTTCTACCAGCTGAAGATCTATTTCAAAAACCCTTCTTCCTCCAACAGATGGTGTAGGGAATTGCATACGTGAGGGCAGCCTTGTGTTGACCATGCTTGTGTTCGCTTGAGCTCTACTTGCCGGTTGGTTGTGTACATTTTGAGCATAATCTGGACCACGAACAGGTGAATTTACCCTGAGCTACAAATCCAACTGCAAGCCATTGTTTAGTGGGTGTGAAACATGTGCTCAAAGGAATTCCAATGCATAGTATTTCTCTTTTATATCTATCTCCATCACAGAGTAGATAGAGCATCGGTTTTTCCTTAATGCACGCAACAAGATATTCTCATTTCGATATTGTAATGCTAGCTTGATTGTATCAAAAATCTCTTTGAAACCTTGGTGTATTTGCACCAAAGCCCTAGGAAATAAGCCACCAATATACCCTTCCCCACTGAAGTAATTATAATGTTGCACTGCACAAAGGATGGCATTGTCTAACAAAAATTTCAAATTGATGAGCTTTCTAGCTAATTCCTTAATTTCACTCAAAGACTGAATCAAATCAAGTGCATTAGATAAAAATATTGATATCACCTAATATGGGAAGATAATGCATCGAGCCCATTGACTGGTAACCTCGACTCCTAGAATTATTCGTATGCAATCATCAACCCTAGCACAGTCCACCTTAAACAACATTTTGAGAACATCGTGGGTTATATATTCCTCAATCAGTCTCTCCCATGGATTAATTGGTAGGGATACCCTAAAGTTCCAAGGATGAAGAGCCATTTGTTTGCTGCTGGAAAGACAAATTACCACACCTATTTTTTTGTAAATTGTAGTCCTTTCACCAAACCTTTTGTTGTAAATTTTGTTTGTGCAAACAAATAGCTTTAGATGCCTTTTTAATGACACCTTCTGCCTATGACATAAGGCTATATCATGATGAAGAGGAGTACAAAGGACTAGATATTTAAATTTTCTCTATTTCTCTTAAATGTTGGCTTGTGTAAAATAGAAGCCGAGAAACTTGGTGGCTAGCTTCACACTACAAACCATGATTATAATGTACTTTCATCACAAAAAATAGCATTAGGAAAATAAGAAGAATGAAATGATGCGACTTATCTAGAATATTTGATCAAACGTCAACATCATCAGGTGAAATGAATTATTTGAGGCTGATGCAAGTTGTCCTTTAAAATTAATGAGAGTACCCTTGTGAATTTAAAAGCCATCATTATCGCATTCAGCCTGAAAGCATATGTTTTAATTCCAACTCATCAATGAATCTCCATGAGTTGTCCATGGTGGAAGTTAATTTGCTGACAATAATATAAAGTGATTCCCCTTCTATCATCGAATTCTCAAATAACTTCATTCAAATGGATTATATAAAATCATGCTCTGCCCCTTTCCTTGATTTGTGTTCGAACCTCGTAAGGTGTTATTCCTTCATGCAAATTTATTTCATTCAACTGCATGATTTCCTTTAGCCTCTTGATTTATCAGATCAATCAAATGAGGAAAAACACTTAACTGATTTGTATCATGCAAAACCTTAATCTCGTAGCCTCACTTCCCAAGTTTGCAAGATAATCAGCTACTTTATTACCTTCTCTGTAAGTGTAATGTCCCCTCCAAGCTAGACATCAACATTTAGTAGATTAGCCTATCATTCTGACCCTCATAGGCTAATGAAGGTGGTTAGAGGGTTTTATGAGGATTGAATTATCTCTAGTGTTCAGTAATTTCCAGTTTTGGCATTCCGTTTGAGGCTTCTAGGACTCAGTATGCTCAACTTATTATTTATAGTAAGTCAGATTTGGATAGAGAGGGACCCTTACTATTTTTAGTAAGGCATGTGGTCGTATGGAGATTCATCAGATTAGTCCCCAGATCAGATGGCATGATAAGATATGATGTATTTAAGGAGTTATTAATGTTATTTGGCTCAAATAACATTAATTAATTAAAAAGTGATATTTTAATGTTATAACTTGAGGGCCAAATCATCATTAAAAGGGGGCCAAATTGATTAATTAATTATTGGGCACCAACTCCTAAGTTCCTCATGAAATATTAAAAGATGCAATAAAATAACATTTTAATGTTATTAAATGGCTTTTTGGAGAAGTTCGACTTTCTCATGAGGGCATATATATTTCACTTTGGAGTCTTTTTCCATTCATTTGATTGAGCATTGTTTGGGTGAAAATTGTCTGAGAAGTGGAAGCCAAGGGTTTTCAATCTTTGAGCCATTGGAGAATGATCAATCTTCAGTGTTGTAGCCTTTTGAAGTAGTGAAATATCTATTGAATTTGGCATACAAGAGGGCACCATACATGTGTTCTATTTATGCAAAAATTAGATTGTTGAATAGGAGTTTGAGAGCTAAAGCAAGGCTGTTTTGGAGCAAATAAAGGAGCAGATCAAAGAATAATTATTGGTGGAGGATAGCACAAAAATCAATAAAGGTGCGACTGCTTTTTACAAGGTTTCACAACAACAAGGAGGCATCCCATTGACTGGTGTGATTTGGGTCAAAGGAGGCTTCATAGATTCCAAAAATATTCTTAAGGGGTGTGCCCAGCCTAGGAAGGACAACTACAACGGATTTGGAAAAAAAGGCAGTAGGGATAGGGAGAATCGAAAATACTTATGAGGTGCTTTTTTGCCTGAGATGCTATGGCCACCATGATTATTTCACAATCTTTCTGGGTATTGCCTGTAGATCATATTTCTCTACGAATAATAAATAAAATCAAGTATTTAAGGTGTTGCAATTACTTTAGTTTCTCATTATTCATTTTGTTTCATTTCCAACATTGTGTCTTTATTTGCAAAAATACAAAAAATATAAAAACCCTCACAAAACACAAAAAAATTATAAAACAACCAAAGTGACAAAAAAACTAGGGCACAAAGTGTTCTTACATTGGTATCAAAGCCTTAATCCTACCATCCTGGAGGGTTCAAGATTCACATGAGAAGTCACCACAAATATTACACTCACAGTAAAGGAGAACCAGAAGAAGAGTGGCAAGAGGATAATCCATTTGCAGAGGCACCATTGGTAGAGATGGGTGACAGGGCAGAAGAGATTCCATAGAGGAATGAAAGAAGAGATGTGGATAGGGGTGAAGTGCTTCTTGAAAGAATGGCCCGTACATTTGAGGGATTTACAACCATCATGCAACAATAAATACAATAGAATAGGGTTACTGAGGAGAATAGGATGAGATACAACAGGGATTAGGATGATGATAGGAGTGTGCTAGGGTCATAAAGAGTGTAGAAAGCACCTTCCCACACTGCAGATAGGTCCACTCGACCCACATTTTGAGAGAAGGAGTTGAGGAGAATGTTGAAGAGGTTGCAGACCCCACGTATGTTGATGTAGTTATGGATTCCCATGACGAGTGGCACCAATTGACACCGAAGGTGCGTGAGCTCATGCATTTTGACTGGTTTGTGGAATCAAGGGTGGATTACTATAGGGCTCGTCAAGGGAATAGGCCTCAGAACCAAAACAAATATTTGAAGCACGCTACTAGCAAAACCACACTACCCTATTTCGATGGCAGTGGCAAGGTAACAAAACAGTATTGGATTCATAGCGTGGACACCTTCTTGTCACTTCAACCTATGTTCGAAGAAGAAGCAATAAAGTTTTCCACGCTACACTTAGAGGGAGCAACCCATGATTGGTGGTACTAGGGAATGGTAACATTGCAGCATGATCACATCACCTCTTATCAAGTGTTTGTGGACAGGCTGGTTGATCGTTTTAATAAAAAGGATCCAAAAGTTTATTTCAAGGACCTGACATAGCTTAGGTAGACTAGAAGCTTGAAGAGTTATATCATTGATTTCCAGAAGTTATCTGTAATGGTGACAAAAATTTCAGAGAGGAGGTTAGTTGTGCTCTTCATAGAGGGATTTCTGGAACCATTATGTGGGTGGATTAAGGCTTTCGATCCACCAACGCTGCAGGAAGCAATGAAGAAGGAAAGGAGTATGGAACTTGTAGCCCCATCAAGCGAGTTCGGGTAATCAATCAAGTTTGGTTCAAAGGGCTCTTCTTCATTCAAAGACAATAAAACATTTCCCAAGAACAAAGAAAAATATGATTTTAAGGGGGATCAAAAGGGAAAATCAACAGCTCCATTTGACCGTGAAACACTAAATGATTTGCAAAAAAAAAAGCTATGTTTCTACTACAAAGGCCCATACGATGCAAATCATGATTGCCCCTTAAGACCCAAGGGAAAAGTTAACCGAGTTATGTGGGAATTTTATGAAGATTCAGAATCTGAAAATTCTGATCAAGAAGCTAATCAAGAAGAATCAGATGATGAAAAGTTGGGAAAAGAAGAAAAAAAAGAAGGGGGAATCAATCTATAGGAGGCACATATTACTAGTATCTAGTAGGAAGGGTCTTTCAAGATGTGTGGTGTCCTAGCTTGTCAAAAGGTCATCACTCTTTTGGATATAGGTGCCACTCATAATTTTATAGATGCACATTTTGTGGAGAAGTGTGGGATCATGACCGAGGAATTTGAAGGTATAAGGGTGAAGGTAGCGGATGGATACACCCTTAAATGTGAAAGGATGATCAAGGATCTCCCTATGCGCCTGAATAACTACAACTTCAAAGCTGATTATTATGTAGTAAACATGGGGGACATAGATGTAGTTTTGGGAATGAGATGGCTCCATGCTATTGAGAAATTCACTCTCGACCTTCGTGAGATGGAGATGAGTTTTGAGGTGGATGGGAAAACTCATATATTGAAAGCCATCAGAGATAGCAGTTTCAAGATGTTATCATTCAGGCAGATGGAAAGCCTCATGCAACATAATATGGTTGAATGGGCAACTGAATGTGTGTTAATGTCGACACAGGAGGGGGAGCATAAAACAAAATATCACCCGAACATACAGGAGTTAAGAATTAAACATGGAAAGGTTTTCAGTGACATCCCACTAGGTAGATCCCTTGATAGGGGCATTGAGCATATCATAGAGCTAGAGGAGGGTGCTAAGCCTGTGATGATCACTCCATATAGGAATCCGAAACAACTTAAGGATGAGATAAAAAAAACCATTAAGGAGCTTCTTTCCATGGGTCACATTAGGTAGAGAAAATCACCATTTGCCTCCTCAGTGGTTTTAGTGAAGAAAAAAGATGGTACTCTTTGCATGTGCATTGACTATAGGGTTCTGAACAAGAGGACCTTTAAAAATAGATACCCCATCCCACAGATTGATGAGCTAATCAATGAGCTACATGGTGCTTGCTTCTTTTCAAAAAATTATTTGAGGTCTGACTATCATCAAATCAAGGTGCGTGAGTAGGATATAGAGAAGATGACATTTAGGTGCCACTGTGGGCATTTCGAGTTTGTGGTTATGCCTTTTGGGCTAACCAATGCGCCAACCATGTTCCAAGCCATAATGAATAGAATCTTCCTTCCACAGTTGAGGAAGTTTGTACTTGTATTCTTTGATGATATTCTGGTATACAATAGAACGTGGGAGGAACACCTTGCTCACTTGGATACAGTGTTGGTGATTTTGGATAGGGAGTCTTTGTATGCAAAGTAATCAAAGTGCAACCTCAAAATGGCAGAATTGTTATATTTAGGTCGTATCATTACTGCAGAGCATGTGAGGATGGATCTTGACAAGATCCATGCTATCATTGATAGGCCTACTCCAAAGAATCTCACACAGTTGCAAGGGTTTTTGGGGTTATGTGGTTTCTACTGCCGATTTGTCAGTGGCTATTCATGTCATGCAACACCTCTCATGGACTTGATGAAAAAATGTGCTTTTATTTGGACCCCAGAGGCATAGGAGTGGTTTATGAGATTCAAACAGATTATGACTACTTGTCCTGTCCTTGCCCTACCAGACTTCACGAAGCCATTTGAGCTTCATTGTGACACCTTAAGAAAGGGAATTGGTGTTGTGCTTATGTAGCATAAGCACCCGATTGCATTTGAGAGCAGGAAGCTCAGAGGACCAGAGAGAGGTTATAGTATTTATGATAAGGAGATGTTGGCCATTATGCACACATTGGCCAAATTCAAGCAATATCTCATTGGTAGTAAATTTTGTATAAAAACTAACCACAATAGTCTTAGAAATTTCTTGGGGCAGCGAGATCTTAATGACCGTCAACAGAAATGGGTCAGTAAACTTCAGTCGTATGACTTCAACATTACATACTTCAAAGGTACTCAAAATGTTGTTGTTGATGCTCTATCTCGCAGACCACACTTGAACACTATGGTTCATATCTCAGAGGATTGGTGACATCTGATAGTGGCAGAATATGCCAAGGACACATGGGAATCTGGGATCATTGAGGGGTTAGTTCAGGACAAAAGATATGTAGTTTTCAATGAGTTCATCATTTATAAGGGCAAGATCTATTTGATGTTAGGGTCAGAGATGAAGAACATTATACTATAGAATTTCCATGATGTGCCCACTGCAGGACACCCAGGGTACTTCAAAACTTACAGGTAGATCAAGGAGATGTTTACTTGGAAAGGGCTTAAGGCAGATGTATTTCAGTATGTTAGAGAGTGTCCCATTTGGCAGCAGAACAAACAGGAGCACACCTACCTGGTAGGACTACTACAACCACTTTCAATTCCTGATAGGAAGTGGGAATGCCTGTCCATGGATTTTATTACGTGCTTGCCTAAAGTGCAGGGAAAAGACTGTATATATGTAGTTGTAGATCGGTTAACAAAAAATGCCCATTTCTTTTTGATTGCAACTACATACACAGGTACACAGGTGATATAATTGTTCTTCCGAAAGGTTTTCTAACTACATGGGTTACCTCAGACTATAGTTAGTGATAGGGAAAGCTGGTTTATGAGTCACTTTTGGTAGGAGGTATTCAGACTCTGTGGGAGCGAGCTAACCCCAAGTACCAACTACCACCCATAGACCTATGGTCAGACAAAGATAGTTAATAAATGGGTGGAAGGTTATCTTAGAAATTACATAGCTGGGCAGCAGAAGGCTTGGGTAAAGTGGATATACCTTTGTGAGTATTGTTATAATTCCACTTACCACATGTCAATACAGATGACACCTTTCGTGGCATTATACGGGTATGAAGCCCCTAGCTTCCTCGACCTTCTGTTGAGTGACAACAGAGTGCCTAGTGTTGGTGACCTATTGTAGGAGAGCCAGGACGTTATGAAGGATCTCAAGGAGAATATCGCTAAGGCAAAAAATCAGCAGAAACAATATGCAGATCAGAGGAGGATTGAGAGATCATTTGAGGTCGGAGACATGGTATATCTAATGTTGTAGCCATACCGGTAGTCCACACTTAGGAAAAGTGGTGCTGAAAAACTGAAACCATGCTACTATGGGCCTTTTCGAATTATCAGGAGAGTTGGTGAAGTAGCATATGAGTTAGATCTTCCAACAGATAGTCGAGTTCACAATGTCTTCCATGTATCACACCTCAAGAAGGCATTGGGACATCACGTGACTCCATTAGCAGTGTTGCCACCCCTAGATGATGAGGGGAAACTGATTCTTGTGCTAGAGGCTATCTTGGATTTTAGAGAGAGATATATACAGAGATAGACTATTACAAAATATTTGGTCAAATGGAAGGATTTTCTAGTAGAGGATGCCACCTGGGAAGGTGAGGAGATATTGCACCACCCAGAGTTGAGATTGCTTGAGGACAAGCAATTTCAGGGAGGGCGGACTGTAATGTCCCCTCCAAGCTAGACATCAACATTTAGTAGATTATCCATTCATTCTGACCCTTGTAGGCTAATGAAGGTGGTTAGAGGGTCTTATGAGGATTGAATTATCTCCAATGTTCAATAATTTCCAGTCTTGGCGTTTGTTTGAGGCTTCCGAGAATCAATATGCTCAACTTATTATTTATAGTAAGTCAGATTTGGGTAGAGAGGGGCCCTTACTATTTTTAGTAAGGCATGTGGTCGTATGGAGATTCATTAGATTAGTCCCCAAATCAGATGGCGTGATGAGATATGATGTATTTAAGGAGTTATTAATGTTATTTGGCTCAAATAACATTAATTAATTAAAAAGTGATATTTTAATGTTATAACTTGAGGGTCAAATCATCATTAAAAGGGGGCCAAATTGATTAATTAATTATTGGGTGCCAACTCCTAAGTTCCTCATGAAATATTAAAAGATGCAATAAAATAACATTTTAATGTTATTAAATGGCTTTTTGGAGAAGTTCGACTTTCTCATGAGGGCATATATATTTCACTTTGGAGGCTTTTTCCATTCATTCGATTGAGCATTGTTTGGGTGAAAATTGTTTGAGAAGTGGAAGCCAAGGGTTTTCACTCTTCGAGCCATTGGAGAATGATCAATCTTTAGTGCTGTAGCCTTTTGAAGTAGTGAAATATCTATTGAATTTGGCATACGGGAGGGCACCATACAGGTGTTCTATTTGTGCAAAAATTAGATTGTTGAATAAGAGTTTGAGAGTTGAAGCAAGGTGGTTTTGGAGCTAATAAAGGAGCATATCAAAGAATAATTATTGGTGGAGGATAGCACAAAAATCAATAAAGGTGCGGCTACTTTTTACAAGGTTTCACAACAACAAGAAGGCGTCCCATTGACTAGTGCGATTTGGGTCAAAGGAGGCTTCATAAATTCCAAAAATATTCTTAAGGGGTGCGCCCAGCCTAGGAAGGACAACTACAATAGATTTGGACAAAAAGGTAGTAGGGATAGGGAGAATCGGAAATACTTCTGAGGTGCTTTTTCACCTGAGATGCTATGGCCACCATGATTATTTCACAATCTTTCTAGGTATGCCTGTAGATCATATTTCTCTATGAATAATAAATAAAATCAAGTATTTAAGGTGTTGCAATTACTTTAGTTTCTCGTTATTCATTTTGTTTCATTTCCAACATTGTTCTTTATTTTCAAAAATACAAAAAATAGAAAAACCTTCACAAAACACAAAAAAATTATAAAACAACCAAATTCACAAAAAAAATAGGGCATGAAGTGTTCTTATAGTAAGTGTGAGAGATTATGGAGGCATTGAATTTATCTAGCAGTGCCCATGCTTTAAGTAAAGTATATCTTAAATTCCAATTTTGAACCTTTCTTTCTCTACATGCATTTATGACTATCATTGAGTTTCCTTCTAAATGAAGTTTTGAAATCCCCATCTGCAACGCCAATTCCAAACCCAACAATAATGCTTGTGCTTCTGCAAAATTATTCGTTCCTTGTTTTAAATGGATTGTAGAGGCTGCCAAAATAATTCCTGATGAATTTCTGATGCAAATTCCTGCCCTTGACTGTCCTGATTCCCCTTTAGATGCCTCATCAAAATTTAATTTAACAAAACCCTCTTGAGATGGGATCCATTTGACTAACCTTCTATGAACTTTAGACTTATGTTATTATGTTGTTTTGAATTTCATTGTGAGATCTATCTAGAGTCTTTTCTTGGTTTGAATAGGAAGCTTGCATTGTTTGTGTGTTTCTATTTATTTTTCAAATCTTAGGCATTACAACAATACTTAGTGAACTTGCAACACTTAGAAGTACTTAGTGGATCCACAACACTCACAACACTTGTAGTACTTATTGTACTTCTAGCACTTGGCGTACTTAGTGGATTTGTAGCACTTGGAGTACTTAGTGGATTTGTGATACTTGGAGTACTTGGAGTATATAGTGGAGTTGTAACTCTCCAAGTACTTAGTGGACACACAAAACTTGCAACACTTAGAGATTTTTTAATAGTTAACAAAAATTCAACAATCTTTTTGGAGGCCCACTATGATTATACATGGGTTTGTGGATGTAGATTGGGTTAGAGGCGTAGATGCAATTTAGGTTGCAAGTGTGTATGGTTAAAGGCATACCAATCATTATGGTTATAACCTAGTTAGTTTTGTTGTGTTTGGAATGAGAAAATTATGGTTGTGGTGTTGATGTATGACTTGGGTATTTTAATTCCATGAAGAAGTGGATGAATCAAGTTTTTTGGTATAAGTTGGCCATAAAAATTATAGATCTAAGCACTTAGTTTATTTTATTGGAGCCTTTTATGTTCTTTTACAAAGTATACAATATGTGGGAGAATGTTATGATTAAATTTTATACACCTTACAAATCTAAGTAACATTATATTTATTAAATATTTTGTAATGTATTGTTAATATAGGGTCACATGGAAAAAGGAACCCCACTTAGGAGGGATCTTGAGATCCCTGTCTATGACACAATACGACACTTAGAATTTGTATTATTTCATAAAAGATCATCTATGTCATGTAAGATGTGTAAGAGAATCTATGACATTGTAATATGTGTATGAGAATATATGATGCATGTAAAATCATGTAATAAAAATTAAGAGGGGGGCTAGATGCAACATTGTTGACCAACTTATTATGGTATGTGTAAGAGAATATTGTAAGAGGTTTGAATAAATCAAATTTGAGTGTCCAATTTTGGTGAGTGAACTATTATACCAATGGATCTAATTATGATGGACTCATCATGAGGGTTCTTGAATTGCATTTTTCCTATGTATTAGATGCTTGAGATGTATTTTGAATGGTGATGGTGTTTATAGTTTGGTTATGCTATTGGATTGAATCTAAAAGCTAGTGGTTGAATATCTCATGTATCTCTTGTGAGAGTATCAATACTCTAAGTGTATTGTAATATTCTATTTAAATAACAAGTTAAGTAAGATTTGGAGGTTAGTTTTTTTACCTTTGTAGGTTTTCCTTAAGGTACACCTTGTGTTATGTGATTTATCTATTGTTATTGTTTATATCTATAACTTATTGTGTTGCTTCTCTCATACGATAAATGTAAGCATTGTCTACCAACAAGGTTGTAGATGCCTTGAGCAATAGATAGGTTTTACTATCCATGATGATTGTTGAATCAGTGGATATAAATATGATTAAGGATTTGTGTCTTGTATGGGCCCAAAATTTATAGATACATTGTACATATGCATTGAGCCATTGACTAGAGATAGAGGTCAATTCTAAGGCTACTTCACACATGAGATATTTATATTCAAGATAAAATAACTATGTATTCTAGGCCAAGAATTTATAGATACGTGGTGCATATGCATCTAGCCATGGGCTAGAACTAGAGGTTAATTCAAGGGCTACTTCACATAAGAAAAAAATATATTTAAGATAAAATAATTGTGTATTCCACAAATTCTAATAAGGGAGAACTATATTGCAATTTATGGTCCATGTTGCAAGAGAGATACTACTAGCCTCACTTGTACAAGTATGTAAGAATATTTATTGAATGTTACAAAAAATGTTAGGTAGAAAAATGAGTGACACAAAACACTAGTTTATAATTAATCATTACACACACTAAATAGACCTTGGGATGAAGTATACTTGTATTTTCATGCATGTAAAAAGGTAATGACCATAGCTTCTAGGATTGCAAATTTATTCTTCACTAAGGTAGTGTTGTCACATGGATTGTCATAAATTATTTACTTCAAACTAAGATGCAAAGCTCCTTAGTCATTTCTCATGCACTTTATGGAGGAAATTGAACACATGACTCATTTATAGTTTTTCTTATTGTAGACTCTTAAAAATGTCTCAATGGATCACATTGGCTAACTAATATCATTTCGTCCTCAAACCCATCCTCTTTCCGCTTGTTTAATTAAATAAGCCTAATTATTTAATTAAATACTTCATTTTCATCTATTAATATAATTGACCTAATTGGGTTAATTCACCCCCTCTCACACTGACATTTCATTTGGTTTAATTAAATAAATGAAAATGATTTAATTTTAACCCTAAGTCCTTTTATTTAATTAAATAACCTAAACTATTTAATTAAATATCATATTTGCATCTCCTTTTCATTAAATAAATCAATAATTTAATGAATATCCTCACATTTCTCATCTTGCACATTCAAATTTAGTTTTAATTAACTAAATTGTTAATTTCCCTCTCATCCACTTGCATAGGGAATACTCCAAAGTAATATTGTCCTATTTTCCTCCAAAAAAATGTAATGATTACTCCAAAAAAACTTTGAAACAACTTTTTAAATTTGTTGCAAAGTGTGTTTGTTTGCATGATTGTGAGCCCTTGATCTTTTCTTGATCCATGTGATCTTTGATTCTCATCCATTGATGAGAATCCTTGATCCATGTTTCATCCTCCTTTCATTTGTGACCATTGATAGATCAAATCAATCTCATCCATTGTTTTTTCATTTGATCTCCATTAAATCAATTATTTAATGAATATCATATAATTCCCCTAATTTGCATAATTGAAACTTTTTTTTAATTATCAAATTACTAATTCTTCCACTTGCAAGAAAAAAGGGAATATTCTCCTTTTTGCACAATTAAAACTTTGTTTTAAATTGCAAAGTATCTTTTTTTCCTCACCCATGAGAATATTCCAAAGAATATTCTCTCTCCTCCAATCATTTGGAAAAGGGATATTCTCACTTGGCTTCTTGAGCAAGTTACCTTGTGACATGTGTGTGTAGGTCAAACGTGTGTTTGTTTGGAAAAAATGAGAACTTTTGATTAAATCTCATCTTGCATTCTCACCCGTTAATGAGAATCCATGATCCATGCCTCTTCTTCCCTTCATCCTTGATTTTTGATTGATATTTTTGATCTCAACCCTTCATTTCTCATTTGTTTTCCTATAAATAAAACACTATTTGGAGACAAATGGATCCATTTTTCAATTGCAAAATTTATGCTGTTGAATTCACTTACTCACACCCATGCTTTACTCACATTTAACATATTTTAGTTCATTTTTAGTTTCATATCAGCTTTAAGCCTCCATTAATGGCTTCCATGATAACATAGATGCATACATTTAGCTTATTTATTAATTAAGATTTAAACTTGCATATATTTAGAGTAGATTTGCAAACACCCATATCAATCATCTTAGCATAAATCATGTCAAAATAGCTTGCATCATATTCATTTAGCATTTAATTCACGTTTTCATACACATGTATCACTGGTTTCATTAGTTTTCTTCAATAAAATTGATTAAAACAAGCTCATTATCCAAGGGATTGGGAAAGGGTCACCATTCCACATCAATGCGACACCACTCCCCTAATAGGATAAGTTTCAATGTCTTAGATTAGAGGTTTTTCAAGCTTTCATGATTTAGAATGTTAGTTTTAATTTCTTATTTGTCTTTGTTTAGAGTGAATGATCTTATTGGGATTAATGCTTAGTAAGTTAAATATGCCTCAAATTCGTATGGATCAGGTGTAGTTAACCTTTAGTATGCCATTGGTCACATTTTGGCGCTAGGAGGGAATATTTTAATGTTTTGGGTGTTTTTGGAAAAACAATAGGTTTAATCTCTTAAATGCATGATTTTCCTTAATTTTTAATGAATTCTACATGACTAATCTTGCAGAAAGGTTGTTGGGTTTTGGAGATCTCATGTTTAGCTTTACAAAAAAAATTACTATTTCAAAATTGATCAAGATTTGGGGAAGTTGTCATTATCTCAAGTTGCTGTCCATGATTAATTTTGCTATTTTTTTAAAAAAATTGGGTTTAATCTCTTAAATGCATGATTTTCTTTAATTTTTAATGAATTCTGGATGACTAATCTTGTAGAAAGGTTGATGGGTTTTGAAGATCTCATGTTTAGCTATCCAAAAAAAATTACGATTTCAAAATTGATCAAGATTTGAGAAAGTTGTCATTATCCCAAGTTGCTATCCATGATTAATTTTGCTATTTTTTTTTATTTTTTTTTTGGGTTTAATCTCTTAAATGCATGCTTTTCCTTAATTTTGAATTAATTCTACATGACTAATCTTGCAGAAAGGTTGACGAGTTTTAAAGATCTCATGTTTAGCTTTCCAAAGCATTTTACGATTTCAAAAATTGATAAAGATTTGAGAAAGTTGTCATTATCTCAAGTTGCTATTATAATCTAATTTTCTAAAAAAATTTCTCAAACACTTGAAAAGGATAAAATGAATTAGCTTTCAAATTTGGATAAAATTGAACCAAACAACCTCACATTTGCTTTAAATTTTGACATGTGCTTTAAATTTTTGATTTCATCTGATTTCTAACATGTCTCTAACTTCTTGTTTGGTTTTTTGGGTTTTGCAGGTTAATACAACTTGAAGAAAAGAAGCATACTATTATCATTTAAATTATAATTGTAACAAGTGTTTCGACACTTTTGAGGCAATTATAACCCATTTGTAATACTTTTTTATTTCACACTTTAAGACAACACTAGTTTTCAATTGGGTCTTAAAAAGAATGCTCAAATGAGACTAAAATTGAACCTTCATTTCATCATTGTATTATGGGTCTAAAATTGAACAAGGAAAATTAACATTTTGTTTGGTGAATAAAATGAATTCATCTTAGCTTTAGGGGTTAAAATTTATGAGTGTTTATTGTGTTTTGATTTATAAATGTGTATGCAATTCTCTCATGCCACTTGACGATCTTGAGAAATAGAAACATTCCTTAACACTTTACAAAATCACCTACATCTTTCAATTTGGATTAAAAATGAACCCCTTGCTAGTGTAGGTAAAAGGTGTGGTGTGTGTTTTCTCCTTGTTTTATGTAAATTGGGATGATCAAACTACAAAAGTACTTCTTTGCTATTGTTTATCTTTATAGGGCCTTCCTCCCCGCTTCAAAAGGAGGGAACAACCTATGCGGTAACGAGCTAAATCCAAGCTCTTCCGAACTGCTATATAAATGTGTGGTTGCGATGAAAATTGTGATCAACAGGAAGTGGTACGTGATAGCTCTCCCCTAGTATCTTTATGTTGCAAAAAAAAATTGTTCTAAGGGTTGGGAGACCTCTCAAGGGAGTTTATCATATTATCCCTTGAACCAAAAGCCCTTATTATGAGCCATTGTTTAGAATCCAAAATTCTTAATACTTGTTGGTGCAAGAACGGTCATTCTGAAGCCGCCATACATTTGTACTATTCATTATTGAAACAAAAAAATCTTTAGGATCTTAGGATCTTCATGATTTTGAGATTTGGTGGTCTCGAGAAGTGTGTTCCATGGAGGGGAGCCAGTGTCGCCAAATCTCTAACTATTCACAATGTCTTAGTGTTTGGAGAAATCCGAGTGGGGACTCAAAAAGTATGACCATTTCAACCTAGGATTGTTAATGATTGTGAGTCAGTTTAATACATTGCATGGTTCCAAAACATTACAAAATAAACATTCACTATCTTCCTCAAAATTTCAAACACTTTGGCTTAAATATGGATACTCTTGAATTAGCCTTGATATTACTACTTGTCCTAAGGATTTCTATCTTTAGAGATTTCTAAATATCTTGACTTATATCTCAATCCATATTTTCCAAAGACAATATAGGAAATTATGGCTTCAACCTCATGATTTCCACAAAACAAACATTGTGAAGGTTATGATGTTTTTGACATAAACACTTAGTTTGAAAACTTAATCAAGACAAGTGTATGTGGTAAAAATAACTTCATTAATCCAAGATTAAATCAAATGAATACCCCACATTGATGTATGTTCAAACTTTGACTCCCCAAAACAAGCAAATTGAGTCAAGGAAAACATTACAAGCATTGAGTCCAAAACCATTGAGTTCTATTGTCCAAACCATTGAGTTCCATTATCCAAAATCATTGAGTTTCTCTTTACCAGAATCATTTGAGTCCTATTTTACCAAAATCATTGAGTTCTTGGAGTATTATCACTTTAGAGGTATAGCATTTTTTTCACTACCCTGGTCTTGGAAAACAAAGGTTCATTCTAGGTCAACATTGGGTCAAACATTTCATCCATCCTTCATCACATTTTATCATTCACTTCACCAAACTTTGCAAACTTTTGAATACACCAACACTTTGAACTTAGACATCTATCAACCCAAACCCTAACTTAGATACTTTGTATGTGAAATGAATCCTTTTCCATGCATTTAGTTAAGTTAGTTATCATCTTTGAACTAGTTTATCTTGAAGGTCACAAGTATACCCTAAAGATTCACAAGTTCATAATCATCCTTTATCCAAACATCAAAACATCAAAATCAAGTCAAAAGTGTTGTCCCAAAATGTTTGCAAAGATCACTCCCCATATCATTCACCTTTTTCATCTCTCATTATCACCATTGCTCCAAAAAGACTTAGAGCATCCCTTCTACCTAAATTTGAGTCAACTAGAGAGTTAAAACACTACAAATCTCAACACAACTCTCCCATAGGTGACCCAAAATTTATGGTAACGACAAGATCACAACACAAGAGAATCATGGAGAAAACCAAAGCACATTCACTTCAAGTGATCCCAATCCTCAAGAATTTGATCCAAGAAGTCAAGGTACCCCATCTCAACAACCCTCATCTCCATCAGGACCATATGAAATAGAAGATATCATGAACAACCCATTTGGACTTACTAAGGAAGAAATCATGGGACATCAAGCCTTAGAAAATGTGGCTCCAATTTCCCCATCTTTTGTTGCACAATCATTGAAACAAGGCTTGACTTCATCTATGATTCAACCAACTCCATCCCTTGTGCCAAGTCAACGCTTAACATCTAGTCTTGCAGCTCGGCTAGGAACCAACCTTGGTCTCACTTCATGTATAGGAACAAACACAACTGTGGGTATTCACAACATGACCATTCCATTAATTTCCAACCTTCCCAAAAACACAAGTTGGACACCAATATATGGTAAACCACTTACATTCCATGACACCTCAACAACCTCAACATTTCAAGCACAACCATCTTCATCCATCACCCCAAATACCCCAAGTGTGCCCAATGTTATGCAAGGTAATGTGAACCAAGTACCTCAAGTAAGACAACAAGGGCAAGTTAACACTCTCACACAAAGTCAACCCTTGACAAGTGGTTCCAACAACCCCATCAACACATCAAAAAAAGTGGTTACCCAAGCTACTCAAGTCAATCTAACTTCCACATCAAACCCATCCATCACCAACCCAGATCAAAACAACACCTTGGTTACGAATTCATCAACCAAGGTAATACCTTGATCCCACCTCAAATACAATAGGGAAATCCTCAAGACATCTGTCAAGGAAACCTTTTTAATCAATGGACTCAAGGTCCTAATATGTCATTACCATCACAATATCTAATGACATCATCATCTTTCCCCACAGTCCCCTTCACCATGCAAAATCAAATGGGACCTCAACCTTACATTCCTCCACCCAAATCCACTATCTTACAAGGAATGTTAAACCAAGGGAATCCACAACCTCTCATCACCAATATGCTACCCACTCAAAACATCAACACTCACAATCCATCACAAATGTCCCAACAACCAACTAATCCTACATTGCAAGCGCATGCCTTAGATTTACAACAAGAACAACAGGCTTATCAACAAGCCATCCAACAATAGCAACAACATCAAACAACCTTCGTAGCATAACAAAAACATTAGGCAGCCTTAGTAGCACAACAACAACATCAAGCAACCTTTGTAGCACAACAACATCAAGCCACCTTTACAACACAACAAGCACAACAAGCCACCTTAGCAGCGCAACAATAGTAGCAAGCACAACAAGCCGCCTGAGTAGCACAACAACATCATCAACAACAAGCAACCCCAGCGACCCAACATGCCTAGCAGTATGCCCAACAATAGTAATTGGTTGTACAACAATAAGGTTCCTACTATAACCCTCAATATAACATCGTCAATCCAAACATTTTAGGAACACATACACCCACACAAACATCACCTTATCATACACGTCCATATACACTATACAATACCTCATCATTTCAGAATCCCGCATACAACCCATCCATCATCCCAACATATGTTCCTCCACCAAACTCGCAAGATGATCTAGCATCAAAACTTAAGGCGTTCTCACAAGAAATGTAGGATTTTCAGATGGGCAAGACAAAGAAGCCTCATACACAAAATCTATGTCCATATCCATTTGATCAAAACATCACAATGGTACCATTCCCTCCTAGCTTTGAAATCCCCATATTCAATAAATACAAAGGGAGAGGAAATCCTATGGACCATATCAAATAATTTATTGTCATTTGTATGGAGGTCACCTATAATGAGTCATATTTGATGTGTCTCTTCCCATGAAGTTTAACAGGTCCTGCCATGGATCAATTTTCTTAATTGCCTCCAGGTATCAAAACTTTTCAAGAAATCATTGAAAAATTCATAGATCACTTCTCCTTTAATCTTGACATAGATGTAAGCTTGGAAGAGTTATATACTCTCAAGTAGAACAAAGGAGAATCTTTCGCCAATTGCTTACAACGATGGAGACAAAGAGCTAGTAAAAGCAAGTGGCCACTTCCCGATGAACAACAAGTGGGAATTATTATAGCAAATGTTGATCCAGATCTATCCTTCCACTTGAAGATGCAATGTGTCACCACTTATGATGATATTTTCCCTAGGGCCCTCAACATCGAGAGAGCCCTAAACTCATAGGGAAACACACAAGTATATAGAGACAACCACCCATCCACTAGTTCTAATGACAAATACCGCTTTTGGGCCAAGAATAAGAATGTTACTAGTGATGGTGTTGTTGATGAAAAGGTAGTCTTAACTGCTCCAAGAAAAGAAAACATCCAAACCATAAACACCCAACATGGACAAAAAAGAACAAATAGTGCTCCTAAATGAAAATTCACTTCCTTAGGGGAACATATGGAGGATGTGTTGAAGAGGTTGATACAGTCTAATATTATCACACTCCCAAATTCCTCAAACTATCAAGAGCCACAAGTCAAACCTTGTAGCTATAGAGATGATCATTTTTTTGAATTTCACTGATACAAAGGTCATAACACACAAAATTGTTTTAGAATCAAACATCTAATAGAATATCTTATTGAACAAGGAGACATTCATGTTGATCAAAAAGATGGGAATGAAAATATGAAAATTTACACAAACCCTATGCCTGATCGTACAAAAGTGAAAGATTTAGGAAATGAATCAACCTCAACAAATGTAAACCATACATGTGATACTACTGTGGGACACATTTATTCATCACAACATGAGGAATCAAACAAATATCAAGATACTATTTTAAAACAAAGACCAAACCCACCAATAGTGTTTAGCACTATTTTATACCATAATGACATCAAGTGGATATCATATTGTGATATCTCTCCTACATATGACTCAATGATTGAGCTTGTTGAAGAAGTTCCAAACGAGCTAGAAATATCCCTTTTTGCACCCATACCCACAAACTGTTGCAAAGAGTCTTTTACCGATTATATATCATCCACCCAAGGATCATGTCAAGAGGAGGCTCTTGAGGATAACGAAAGTTATTCTAAATCGAGTTAGGATCAAGAACCCCTATCCCTAGAGTTTCACCAAGAGCTAAGGGACATCTTCCAAACTATTTTAAACTCTAAAGATGTCCTCGATATCACTCTTGAGATGTTTCTTTCTGATGGACACATAGACATTCTTCATCCAAAACATGAGTCTCCCACTCTTGATATTCCTACACAAGAGCAAGCAATAGTTGAGATTCTTGATTCTTACCGTGATTGTGCATCATCGACAGCTTTTGAGTCAACATCAACATCTTTTGAAGTAGTATCAACAAAGAACAATTTCATAGAACTAGAGAAAATAGTTCATATTCCTAAATAGTAGGAACCCATCGCAATATCATATGTTCACGAAAAGTCATATTCAATGGCTATGGATCAAAGGATACATTATCAAGACAAAGGATTAGGTATTGATAATACCTTCACAACGCCGAGGGAAATCTTGTCTACAACCAAAATCAACATATGGGGCATGAAGAATCCTTATGATGAAAATGTTGTCAACACAACTAGTTGTATCATGAGTTGAAATTCACCCATCATCTTATACACAAATTCGGACCAACGTAAAAAAAAGAATTCCTAGCAAAGCAAGGTGAAGATCATCAAATAAAATGTAGTAAAGAAAAAAGGACAAAGCAAATACAAATGGATACCAAAGAAAAATAAAGAAAATCATCCCTAAAAAAATCCATTAGTCAAAGAAACTATGGGGAAAAATAAAAAAGGGAAATATATCCATCAAAAGAGTCCTCAAATACAAAAGTAGGCTTCTTAAGCAAGGAACAAAGTATATCTAGTGGTTGGTCCTAATTCCATGAAAACCTCCATCCCCACCCATCATCGCTCATCTTCCCAAGTTTGGAGAGTCAAAGGTTCCAAACTATCGACCAATCCATCTCATATTCCTTCATGCATGACACTATACACTCCATTCACAATATCCAATTCTCACATTGATTGTGTGTTGGTAGCTACCCTTCATTATAAGGATTTTGAAGGAATTTTATCATGATGTGCACACATAGACAAGGTTAATTCTAGTATCCACAAGGCAGATAAGAGTTCTTAAAGGTTGCATTCAAGTGCTCGTATCTTAGAAAAGTAGCTTCTTTAGGCAGGATATCACTGGCATATTATGACAATGGCTTCTACATCAGTACCACCAGGTGGTTCAACATGAAGGTAAAATTTCCAAAAAATAAAAAATCAAGAAAATAGTAAAAATAAAAATCATCCTCCAGTGAAAACCACTACGGTGGCACTTTGGGCAAGTACCATGATGAAAACCTGGAAAACAAGCGTCATGAGTAGAATCAAGCATCTAAATGGTCCTTCTCAAATAGAAGCATCTCATCCTTCTCATGATAAATCCAATGTTCCCTCCATCCATCAAATCCAGATTTATCCAGATATTCCACTTTATCTTGATCTTGACAAAGATTCGGCATATACTTCAACTCTACTCATGGAAAATTTTTGATAGGATCTTCACCATTTTATCTCATGAAGTCCCATAGCCCATATCTAGCATGATCAAACTTTGTCAAAATCTTCGCATATACATTACCTCTCTTGGTTATCATTGCATTATGAAGAATTGCTAGACATTGGGGGTAGGTTATTCCACTCTTGTTTTCAAATAACTCTTGATCCATGTCTTATATCTCACAATGTGACATTGACATTGTGATCTAGGTATCGTTCACCTCAAAATCTCATTGAAAATAAAAAAAACATTTGTAAAAATGTTCATAAAAAAATGCAAAAAAATTTGCAAAATCCTGTATCGCTAAAATCCAAAAACATCCAAAACACATCAAAATCCCTAAAAAAGTCAAAACATCAAAAACCCTAAAAGCAGTACCCTTGTTGAACTATGTTATCTCTGAGATTGAATGTAGGCAAGGCCATTATTGATGTGCCCCCGAGACACCCTAGGTCAGTCTTTTAGGAGTCCATCATAATAATCCAACATTCCATCACTTGTGCATTTCTCATCTTGTAAATAGGTTGAGTAAGTTGAACTACATGGTCTCTACGTGTATAATGTAGGCAAGGCTTATCCTTGATTAGCCCCCGAGGCCCCTAGTATAGGTCTTTTAGGTTAGGTTCTTAGTTGAATATTCTCTCAAAAAACCCTAAAACATTCAAATATCAGAAAACATAAAAATATTCAAAATCTCATAAAATTCCAAAAACATTAGAAAACATTCAAAAGACCTAAATAGCCTTAAAAATTTAAAAACATAAACATTCCCATAAACTTTCAAAAAGAATAATAAACAACCTCAAAACATTTCAAAATACCAAAAACATTGAAATATTCTAGAAAATCCAAAATGCATTCATCCCATCTCGCTTTCACCCAAAATAAACCTTCATCCATAATAAATCAATCGTCATCTTCAACCTCTAGTAAAACAACTAGAAAACAAGTGTTGCAAGTCATAAAATGAGAACCTAAGTGTCAAAATCTAAAGTCTAGATCATACGTAAATGTGTCAGTGAAGTTTGTATCAGTGGCTCATCATAGCATCATCATCCTAAATCAAACCATTTGATCAACATGTCCTAGGATGTATCCTCCCTACTATGGACATTAGTATCAAAATCCACCTTACTTAAATTAAACTAGGAAAGAGATATAGATAACACTGACTATTTGTCTTTGATCTTTTCTTCTGATTTATCTTAATGACCCATTTCAAGGACCTCTCGATGATGTCTATCAAAATGATTTAGAGAGAAAGGAATGGGGCATTGATCATTATCTTTCATTTGTTGTGCTTGTTGGTATTCTTGTAAAATAATCTTGGTGCATACTTGCTTAGTTGTGTGTAGGGAAGTTGTTTGGAGTAGATTGTTGACTATTGCATGTGCTTTGGTCTGATATATTCTAAGCTTCTAAACTACATTCTAATGAGGTTTCCGTATGTCAAGGTGTGAACAAGAACTATCCTATCTTTTTATAGAGTCAAAGTCCATTACACTAGATACAACACCATCCTAGTTATCAATACCTTGATGCATCATGCCTATGTGTTATATCAAAAATAAGGAATGACAGAAAATCCCAATCCCAAGATATGAGAAAATCATCATCTCTTATTACCATCTCTAATAACGTCTCGGTGCATCATGAACTTGTTGGACTTTTTGAGTCAATCCCAAAATTAATGGTCAATCCATTCATCTTATTCTTCTTATTCTTTTATCTTTACTAACAATTCTATCCAAGCATCAAATCTATGTGATCTACATCAAAATATACATGAGGCTACCCATAGCCGATGATTTTCTATACATCATGAAATCTATCTACATTAGTATCTGAGGTATCACGCCAACAATCCCTCTTCTGCTAGGGCACAATGGAGCATCTCTATCAAATCATCTTTATTCCCTGATTGATCTCTCGAGGGGGAAACCAGCCATATTTCAATCATATCGATATCAATTTATCTAACAATTTTTTTCCTAGCCTTACTAGAAAATATTGATCAATCTATCAAATCAATCATCATTGGGATATATCATTCCCTATTAATCCTCATGTTATTTAACACAATCCTTGCATTGTTGTGAATCCTCAATAATGTCATCAATCAATCAATTAGATCAAAAAAATTTAGCTTGGCTATTAACATATCAAAGAGATCATTGATATCCGTTTCAGATTGGGGTAAGTACATGGATCTGTGACATAATTTTGACTCTAAGATCCCACTTTTTATTTATTTATTTTATTTTTTGAAATCAGCAAAATTTGATTTGCACGAGAAAATCAAGATAGTTACACTCAAAATTTCAAGGTGCAGTAAGAACAAGAGTTGAAGTTCTCCGAGTCTAGTTTCTAAGCTACTAATTCTTTTTTAAATTAATGAGGATTAAGGGTCTCAAAAAGGGTGGGGGCCCAAAATAGGTCTTTTTTTTATAAAAAAAATAGCATAGTGCCTGAGGGCTTCCCCCTTTTTGATTAACTTTTTTTAGAATTTCAAAAATCCGAATGGTTAGAAATTAGCTAACACCATGTAGTTTATCCTTCTCCTTTCAGATAATTTTTTATTGAATATATAACATTTTATGAATTTTGAAAGTGGACACATGCTGAAAAGTTGAAATTTGAGTGTGCTCCCCCCTTTTTTTTTGAAAACTAATCAAAAATTGATTTTTTTTGAAAACTAATCAAAAATTGTTTTTTTTGAAAACTAATCAAAAATTGTTTTTTTTGAAAAAAATCAAAAATTGATTTTTTTTCACCATGTGTATAATGGAGTCTAGTTTTAAATTTTTTAATTTGTTTCATGTTTCAATGGATGAGTAAAAATCTATCCTAAAACTGGCACATGCTAGTTTTTGACCAAAAACGGAGGCATTTACAATAGAAGTTATGGATCAAAACCTGAACTGAATCAAATGAAAAAAGAATTATATATTTAGATAGCTAAGAGAGAGGTTAACGCCATCATGATTTTTTTATAAAATTTCATTGAAAGGCGTGCAAATGTGATGGTGAGCACAAACAAAAATATGAGGAAATTTGAAAAATCCTGTCAATTCACTCGTACAAAGCTGGTCATTTGGTGAGCATCAAATTTGGCGCTCACCAAATGGTACATCACATTTGGCGAGCACCAAATTTGGCATGTGCCAAATGTGATCTGCCATTTGGTGAGCACCAAATTTGGTGCTCGCCAAATGACCTACTTTGAACAAAATCTTTCCCCTCTTTGGTCGATCACTTTGATAATGTTGAAAGTACATGATTTATGATTGTAGATGGATAGTTGAGGTTTTACCTTTCATATGCTTTCTACCTCATTACCCTAACTGGATAACTCTTTATCCCTTTGAAGTCTCTCTCTCTCAAGTCTCACTCCCTCCCACGCTACTTAGACTACTCTCTCTCACTCCAATCCCCTCTCTCAGGTCTCATTCCCTCCCAACCTACCTAGATAAATCTATCTCACTCCAACCCATTTTCTCACACTCCCGCTCTCTCTCCCCCTCTGGTATTTTTATCTCTCTCACTCCATCTCCCTTGCTTAGTTAATTATCTTTCTCTCTTTGTCTCTCTCTCAAGTTTCTCCCTCCTACCCCCTCTCCCTCTCCCAAGTCTCTTACTCACTCCCTCTATCTCTCTCCCACTCCCTCTCTCTCACTCCCTCTATCTCTCCCCCCCTCTCTCTCTCACTCTCTCTCAGGTCTCTCTCTCTCTCTCACACACACACACACACACACACACACACACACACACACACACACACACACACACACACTCCCTCTCTCTCCCTCCCCTCTCACTCCCTCTATCTCTGTCCCACTCTCTCTCCCTCTCTCCCAAGTCTCTCTCTCTCTCTCTCTCAGTCTCTCCCTCCCAGCCCCTCTCCCCCTCTCTCTCTCTCCCACTCCCTCTCTCTCTCCTCCCTCTATCTCTCTCCCACTTTGTCTCTCTCCCTCTCTCTCGGTCTCCCTCCCACCCTTTCTCTCATTCCCTCTGTTTCTCTCCCCTCTGTCTCTCTCCCTCTCCCTTAGGTCCTCCTCCTACCCCTCTCTCTCACTCCATATATATTCTCCCACTCTATCTCTCCCTCTCTCTCTCAGTATCTCCCTCCTACCCCCTCTCCCTCTCTCTCTTTGTCAGGTCCCCCCTCCTACCCCATCTCTATCTCATAGTCACTCCCTCCCTCTCTCACTCCCTCCCTCCACTCCTCTCTCCCTCTCTCTCAAGTATCTCCCTCCCACCACCTCTCCCTCTCTATCTCAGGTCCCTCTCTCTCTCATGCCTCTATCTCTCTCCCACTCTCCCTCCCTCTCCCCTCCTCAAGTCTCTCCTTCCCACCCCCTCTCCCTTCCCCTCTCTTTCTCAAGTCTCTCCCTCCTCCCCTCTCCCTCTCTTAGGTCTCTCTCACTCCTCTATCTCTATCCCCTCTCTCTATCCATCTCTCTCTCAAGTATCTCCTTCCATTGCCCCTCCTCTCTCTCCCTTTCATTAGGTATCTCCCCCCACCCCCTCTCTCTTTATCTCTCTCCCTCCATCTGTCTCCCATCCCTCTATCTCGAGTACTCCCTCTCCCTCCCACCCCCTACCCATCTCTCAAGTCTCTCTCTCTCTCACTCCTCGTATCTCTCTTCCATCCCTCTATCTCCCACTCCATCTCTCTCCTACTTTCTCAGGTCTCTCCCTCCCACCCCCTCTCTCTCACTTTGTCTCCATATCTCTCTCTCTTAGGTCTCTCCCTACCACCCTCTCTCCCTCTCCCTCTCTTAGGTTTCTCCATCCCACCCCTCTCCCTCTCTCTCTCTCTCAAGTCTCTCCCTCCTACCCCCCATCTCTCTCTCTCTCTCTCTCCCTCTCTCTGAGGTAGGAGGGAGATACTTGAGAGAGAGATAGAGGGAGTGAGAGAGAAAGAGGGTTTAGGGTTTAGGGTTGAGTGTTTAAGGGTTGAGGGTATAGGGTTGAGGGATTAGGTTTGAGGGTAGAGGGTATTGGGTTGAGAGTAGAGGGTAGAGGGTTTAAGGGTTGAGGGTTGAGGGTTGAGGGTTGAGGGTTTAGGGTTGAGTGTTTAAGGGTTGAGGGATTAGGGTAGAGAGGGAGGAATGGAGGGAGGGAGAGATGGAGGGAGAAGTGAGATAGAGAGGAGAGAAGAAGAGGGAGGGACAAAGATAGACGAGGGTTGAGGATCTAATGTTTATGTTAAATGGTTGAGGCCCTATAGGGTTGATGGTTTAGGGTAGAGAGAGAGGGAGAGGGTTTAGGGTAGATTGTAGAGGGTAGAGGGTGGAGGGTTTAAGGGTTAAGGGTAGAGGGTTAAGGGTTAAGGGTAGATGGGAGAGAAATAGAGGGAGTGAGTGAGAGAGAGATAGACATGAGTGTGAGAAGGGATAGGAGAGAGAGAGAGAGAGAGAGAGAGAGAGAGAGAGAGAGAGAGAGAGAGAGAGAGAGAGAGAGAGAGAGAGAGAGAGAGAGAGAAGAGAGAGAGAGAGGAGAGGTGAAGATGTAGATGGTTTAAGGGTTTAGGGTTTAAGGTAGAGGTTTAAGTTAGTTTAAGGGTTAAGGGTAGAGGGTAGGGTTTAGGGTTTAAGGGTTGAGGGTTGAGGATAGAGGGTAGAGGAGAGGGTTGATGGATTTAAATTTGAGGGTTAATGGTAGGGGTAGACAATTCTAATGGTTTAGGGTTGAGGGTTAAGGGTGAGGTTTAGGGTTTAGGGATTATGGTTTATAGTTTAAGGGTAGAGGGTGTAGGGTTGAGAGAGAGAGGGGGATTGAGGGTTTAGGGTTGAGGGTAGAGGGTAGAGGGTTTAAGGGTTTAGGGTTTATAATTTATAGTTTAAGGGTAGAGGGTTTAAGGGTATGGGGTTTAAGGGTTAAGGGATAAGGGTAGAGGGTAGAGGGTAGAGAGTAGAGGGTTGAGGGTTTTAGGGTTGAGAGAGATAGAGAGATAGAGAGGGAGAGGGTTGAGAGTTTTAGGGTGGAGGTTAGAGGGTTAAGGGTAGAGGCTAGAGGGTTTAGGGTTTAAGGTTAGAGGATTTAAGGGTTAAGGGTAGAGGGTAGAGAGAGAGAGGGTTGAGGGTTAAGGGTAGAGGGTAGATGGTTTAAGGGTTTAGGGTTTAAGGGTTAAGGGTAGAGGGTTTAAGGTTTAGGGTTTAGGGTTTAGGGATTACGGTTTAAAGTTTAAGGGTAGAGGGTGTAGGGTTGAGAGAGAGAGAGGGGGGGTTGATGGTTTAGGGTTGAGGGTAGAGGGTAGAAGGTTTAAGGGTTTAGGGTTTAGGGTTGAGGGTTATGGGTAGAGGGTTGACAGTTTAAGGGTTTATGGTTTAAGGGTTAGGGGTAGAGGTTTTAGGGTTTAGGGATTATAGTTTATGGTTTAAGGGTAGAGGGTTTAGGGTTGAGAGAGAGAGATAAGGGGGGTTGAGGGTTTATGATTGAGGGTAGAGGGTAGAGGGTAGAGGGTTAAGGGTAGATGGTAGAGGGTTAAGGGTAGAGGGTTTAAGGGTTTAAGAGAGTTTAGTTGGGTTTATTTGGGTTTAAGGATTGAGGGTATAGGGTTGAGGGTAGAGGGTAGAGGGTAGGGGGTTTAAGGGTTTTGTTTTAAGGGTTTAGGGTTGAGGGTTTAGGCCTCCCATCCATCTCTCTCCCACTCCCTCTCTCAGGTCTTCCCCCCACCCTAACTGAATAACTCTCTCTCCCTCTCAAGTATTACTCTCTCTCTTAGGTCTCACTCCCTCCCATGCTACCAGGTGGGTACTTTTACACTATACATGATCCTATTTTTCTCCTAAACATGTTGAATCATTTCGAGCTACGTTCAACCAACTGAATCCCTTAAGAGTCCAAAGTTTAAAATGGTTGCAATATTTGACGAAATGTTACTCAAAAACCGTGATGCTTAGAAACTTCTCATCTAAGCCTATGGGATCATGTTGGGCCCCTCTATAATGATCTCTCTCAATTTTTGCTATCTTGAAGGTGTTTTCCCATGATGGTGACATTTTGCTTGGGGAAAAATTTGTTAAATGCAAGTAGTTCAAAGTTGCACAGTGGTGCAACTTTCATTTTGCAATTTATGTGACCAAATGAATTGTTCCAACATGTTTGGATGGGTAGATTTATGCTAGGAATGGTCCTCTTTTGCACCCAAACATGCCAAATTGCTTTGAGCCACATTCAACCAGTAGAATCCCTTAAGAGTCTAAAGTGCAAAATGGTTGTAATCTTTGACGAGCTATTACTCAGACACTGTGATGCTTATAAAATTCTTGTTTGAACCTATGGGATTCGTTGGGCCCCTCTACAACAAATTTTCTCAAATTTCTCTATCTCAGAGGCATTTTCCCGTGGTGATGACATTTCACTTGGGGAAAAAGTTGTCAAATGCAAGTAGTTCAAAGTTGCAAAGTGGTGCAACTTTCAGTCTGCAACTCGTGTGACCAAATAAACTATTCCAACGCATCTAGGTGGGTAATTTTACACTTTTCATGGTCCTCTTTTGCATTCAAACACAAAAAATCGCTCTGAGCTACATTCAACCGATTGAATCCCTCAAGAGTCCAAAGTGCAAAATAGCTGCAATCTTTGACGAGTTGTTAGTCGGACACCATGATGCTTAGAAAATTCTTGTCCGAGCTTATGAGATCACATTGGGCCCCTCTACAATAAACCCTCTTTTTTTTCACTATCTCGAAGGCGTTTTCCTATGGTGGGGACATTTCACTTAGGGAAAAAGTTGTCAAATGCAAGTAGTTCAAAGTTGCAAAATGGTGCAACTTTTATTCTGCAACTCGTGTGACCAAACAAACTGTTTCAACATGTTTGGGTGGGTACATTTATGCTATAAATTTTTTCTCTTTCACACCTAAACACGTTGAATCACTCTAAGCTACGTTCAACTAGCAGAATCCCTTGAGAGTCCAAAGTGCAAAATGGCTGCAATCTTTGATGGGTTGTTATTCAGACACCATGACGCTTAGAAACTTCTCATATGAGCTTATGAGATTGTGTTGGGCCCCTATACAATAACCTATCTTAGTTTTTGCTATCTTAGAGGTTTTTTTCTTGTGGTGGCGACATTTCACTTGAGGAAAAAATTATCAAATGCAAGCAGTTCAAAGTTGCAAAGTGGTGCAATTTTTATTCTGCAACTCGTATGACCAAACGAATTGTTCCAACACATCTAGGTGGGTATGTTTATGCTAGGAATAGTCATTTTTTGTACCCAAACACGTTAAATCACTCTAAGTTATGTTAAATTGGCTGAATCCCTTGAGAGTCCAAAGTGCAAAATGGCTGCAATCTTCGACGGGTTGTTACTCAGACACCATGACTCTTAGAAACTTCTCATTTGAGCCTATAGGATCATGTTGGGCCCCTCTACAATAAAATATCTTATTTTTCCTATATCAAAGGTGTTTTCTTGTGGCGGAAACATTTTGCTTGGGGAAAAAGTTGTCAAATGCAAGTAATGCAAAGTTGGAAAGTGGTGCAACTTTCGTTCTGCAACTCGTGTAACCAAATAAATTGTTCCAACGCATCTAGGCGGGTATGTTTACACTAGCCATAGTCCTCTTTCACACCCAAACACGGTGAATCGATCTAAGCTGCATTCAACTGGCTGAATCCCTTAAGAGTTTGAAATACAATTGTTGTCACCGAATAGTGCACCCTTATTGAGATGCAAAACTCAGCCTACTAGTGAAACATTGGATCCAGATATTCAATATCCATGATGTATGGTTTTTCGTGCTTTAGAGTTATAAAACATGATGTAGCAATAGTTATAGGACCATTTTTCCCAAAAAATTGTCATGTTATTTCACACATAAAAAATGGAAGGAGGTTTTTTAACTTATTTAAATGATAAATATGCGAGAAATGTGATAACTGCACATGGGCGATGCATATGTAAATCAAGATTATATTGTTTTTCATACACATATAATATCTTTAGAATATCATTAAAATTGACCTATGCATTGATTTCATTTAATGAGATGTCAAGTACATTGTGATATTAGTAGATGCAAATAAATTTTGTTGGTTGGATCAACAAATATCATGTGTTTTTATGCACGTTCATACAAGTTCATAGAGGTATATATATGCCTGTGAGGTTTGAAACATCCACTTGTTCTATAGATACAAATACAATGATTGCTAAGCTTTAGAATCAGAACCATTAGTTGTTGGATGCCGGCCTCAACCATGAATTAAAAGCAATACATTTTACTATGATATTTTATTATGGGAAGGAGCTCTTACAATTAATTTGAAGCCTTTTGGTGTTAAAATCCTTGCCACTAGAAAACAATAGCACTCAAGAATCATGGAGCATACATGCAAATACATGAAGTATACACATGAATCATAAATAATACACATGAACATATGAATTATACATTGGAAGCATGAAGCATACATGTGAATACACACAATATACATGAAGTATACACATGAATAAGTGAAGCATACATGTGAATAAGTGAAGCACAAGTAATTGAAGCATTGCAAAGGATACAAACCACCAGGAATGGAGATTATTTACACAATACACATTAGATGAAACTTATTGAGCAATCAACAATAATTATTTAAGCATTAGATATAAAAAAAATTGATGCATACAACATTCAAGCATACAATTTACACAATACACATGATAACATCATTCAAGAATGACATTAGCAAAATAAGATTTTCTTTAATAAAAAAGTCATAAGGATATACAATGATATATATTGATAAAAGTATATACAATATATCCAAAAAATCCATACAAGCTTACTAAAAAAGAGCCATATGGACATAAAATGTTCCAAAATGCCACATAGGAATACAAAAAATGACCCTAATACATATTCATTTCCCTCTAGGTGAAGGAAAAAGATCCCGTGTTGCCTTCGAGATTCAGCTGGATGGAGTTCCTGATGGTTCTCTTATCTTTTGAACACACTCACTAGTCCTCCTCTCTTCACTCTGGACCTTCAACTGATACAATAAAAAGTATAAAGATGTTAATACATATAAATTGAATTGTGGAATGACATATAACAAAATATAATCACTTATCGCATACATATAGTCATCATGCACATTTAAAACATTACCACGTCCACGATTTGGAGTTAAAACCACTTGTAACAACCATCAAGATAGAAATTAAACTACATAAAATTATCATGAAATTTTTCTATAATAGACCATAAAAGAGAAAATATAATGTCAAATAGACTAATCTATTGCATACCTCTCTCAAAGGATCAAAACTAACTATTGCTACAACAACTCCATGGGCCATCGTGCCACCAACATCATCAAGGCTATTTGATGTCAAAAACTACAAATAAAACAACATATCTAATAGTCATATAAAGAAGTTTAGGTAGTCCCTTTATAACTATCATAAATGAAAGAGTAAATGGTTGGCCTCAGTTGAGACTACAGTATAGTGCTTATAGATCATAGAATGGTAAAATTACTAAGTCCATTGGGATAGTCCAAACTCTTGCAAATGCCAAAGTTTAGTGCTCATTGAAATTCAAATTGCATATGCTAATCAACTAATGTTAACGATGGCATGTTGTCAACATAGTGATAATGCCACAATGAAGTTCACATGAATGAAGTGAGGATTACTATGTTACTAGGAGCTTTCAAAGGGATAATGGAACATACAATGAATTAGGATGTGTCTAGGGTTTTACTATAGCACATGAAGTTGGTTGTTGAGGTGTGCAACAGTAATGGAGAAGACAACTTTGGTCAATAATGAGTGGAAGTAAAGATTTCTTCTAACAATGTATAGGATAAAATTTGGATGGACTAGAATAGATTAATGAGATGGGCTAGGATGGGATAAAAAAATATAGTGTGAAATATTAGAGGTTAATGGGACAGGATTAGGAGGGAATAAAGGAACATAGGGTGAATTAGGGAAAGATAGTGGGACAAGACCAAGAGGGGATAATGGAACATAAGGTGAAATAAGAGAGGGTAATGGGATGGGAATAAAATGGGTTAATGGAACATAGGATGTACTAGTATAGATTGATGCGATGGGCTAGGATGGGATAACAAAATATAGGGTGGACAATTAGAGGTTAATGTGTTGTGATTAGTAGGGAATAATGGAACATAGGGTGAATTAGGAGGCGTATAGGGTTTGACTATAGTACATGAAGTGGGAACTTGACCTATGTGTAGTAATAATAGAGAAGAGTCATCTAGGATGAAACATGGATAAAGATGGTATAACATAGAATGGATAAAGGAACATAGGGTGGAACATAGGGGATCATGGAACATCTAGGGTGAAATAATAATGGGTACAATAAGATGGGAGTAGAAGGGCATAATGACACATAGGATGGACTAGAAGATATTAGTGGGATGGGCTAGGAGGGGATCATGGAAAATAGGGTGAACTATTAAATGTTAATAGGATGGGATTAGGAAGGAGTAAAGGAATAAAAAGTGAATTAGGAGAAGATAATGTGACACGATCAAGAGGGTATGATGGGACATAGAATGGACTAGTAGAGATTAATTGGATGAGGTAGGATGGGATAATAAAACATTTTTAAGTTGAACTATACTAGAGGTTAATGGGAAATAATTAGGAGGGAGTATTAGACCATAAAGTGAATTAGGTGGTGTATAAGGTTTGAATATAGAACATGAAGTGGGAACTTGAGGTTTGTAGTAATAATGTATTAGAGATTTCATCAATAATGAGCATAATGAAAGGTTTCTTGTAACGATATGTGTATACGATGAAATATGGAGGAAGGTGGTATAATATATAAGGTGTTAAAGATTGGGATATGTGTTATAAAATGGTTAAAAAATGTGTGATGAAAGGAATGGAAGAATGAGATGGACGTTGAATGGTAAATATAATTAGGATCTCACAAGACCAACCAATGTTTGTGTTTCTCATCAATATTTAGATTTGTATACACAAAATTACGAAAAATAGCTAACATTGTTTTACAACACCATTAATGAATAAAGGTCACCTGAGTGAAAGTTGTTTGAGGACACGAATTGCAAGGTGTGGAGGTAAAAGGTCCACTAGGAAAATGTTTGACATCCAAAGCATGTTATGAGACAAACATTCAAATATGACATTCAACTATTCAAATGCAATAATAATATCTTTAATACTAATTGCATACCTGTGGACTCAACATCAAGAATGATAAGGATCTATAGGAATGGAGCACATCTCATGAACACTCCGACCCTAAGATTTCATCATATTGATATTCTACTAATTTAGTTATTCTTAAATTTCAAAATATAATTTAATAAACAAATTAAATGAACTTGCTAAATTTTACTTGAGTATCAATGTCGAATGTATTATTCAACAATTCATCTGTGAAAGCCATCTCCTCTGTAACTGATGTAGGTTGTGTAGCTACATCCTGAGCACTTTGATAATTAAATGTGAAAACAACACCACAAGTGCCACAATGGGGGGGTGGAGCTCGGGGCCTATATATCTCCTCCACATTAGGCTCTACTAGAGGCCTCACACACTATATAATGGTCTAGGTGAGCAAGCTAATCGACTTTAGTGTGTCCACCTCTACACTGTCCTTAATAATGGAAGGAACGATGGCATGCTCCACCATGGGTTTGGCCAAGGGTCTTAATGCCAATTGTGGATCACGTCGTGCATTAGGTCTATCATGTGTGGAGCCCCCACCTCTACCCTGAAAGTCTAAGATGTTAAAATAATTTGGCATCTTATTGAGGACAAACTCACAATAGAGTTTCCACAAAAAGTATTATGGTACCTCATGGTTATTGCATGGAGGTTGGTCAAATATCATCCACCACTACTCCCAAAATTTATTTTTAATTAATTCATGGTGGCACCAATGGATGGGGAACCTCCTGCATGCATGAGACAAAGGTGCGTTGGTTCTCGGGTCTGTAAATAGGGCACACAAGTTAGCTTTGCTAATTTTTTATTTTTTCACATCTGCATATGACAAACCACTAGCATAAAATTGTCTCATGTCATGCCTCTTATTTGACCAAAAAAATATTTTCTCACTCATTTCTCCTACATGAGATACAATTGACTTCAACGATTCAACAATCCCTCTCCTATAAGGGTGGGTTTCGACATGCTCGGTTAATCTTCCAATTAATTGTTCAATGTCTCTTTTATTGTTTCCAATTTGATTTAGGATATTTTCTTATTGTTTTCAATTTGATTTAGGATATTT
This sequence comes from Sequoia sempervirens, assembly GCA_007258455.2. Lineage (NCBI taxonomy): Eukaryota > Viridiplantae > Streptophyta > Pinopsida > Cupressales > Cupressaceae > Sequoia > Sequoia sempervirens. Next base: position 427,361,255 of record VDFB02270651.1, read on the forward strand.
TCTTGTGTTCCTTGAGGATTATTATGAACTGAATGAAGGGTTTCATGTTGTTCTTGTATAGGAGGCTCTTTGATGCATTGGCAACATCTTCGTGAAAAATTGCAAGCTAAGAGTGCAAAAAATGGAAGAGATTTGGCAAGCACAAGTTGCAGAGTTGAAAACCTCCAAGCCAAGCCATAGGTTGAAAAGAAAATGAGGTTTAGAATGCAAAATTTTGTTTAAATCCACTTTTTTGCATTTGGCGCACGCCAAATTTGGCGAGCGCCAAATGCTCTATTTTGAAATTTTTTAATATTTTTTTTCCAATTTGGCATCAAAATTGTGTCATAGATTGTTGCACTTACCCATCGTCATCAACATCAAAATCAACATCAAAATAAGCATTAGTCTTTGAGTCAATGCAACGAGTACATTGCTTCAAAGAGGGGCAAAATGTAGACACTTAAAAATATCTCAATGAATAACATTGGCTAACTAACATCATTTCATCCTCAAACCAATCCTCTCTTCACTTGTTTAATTAAATAAGCCTAATTATTTAATTAAATGCCTCATTTTCATCTATTAATCTAATTGACCTAATTGGGTTAATTCACCCCCTCCCACATTGACATTTCATCTAGTTTAATTAAATAAATGCAAATTATTTAATTTTAACCCTAAGTCCTCTTATTTATTTAAATAACCTAAACTATTTAATTAAATATCATATTTGCATCTCCTTTTCATTAAATAAATCAATAATTTAATGAGTATCCTCATATTCCTCATCGTGCACATTCAAATTTAGTTTTAATTAACTAAATTGCTAATTTCCCTCTCATCCACTTGCATAGGGAATATTCCAAAAGAATATTCTCCTATTTTCCTCCAAAAAAGGTAATGATTACTCCAAACAAACTTTGAAACAACTTTTTAAATTTGTTGCAAAGTGTGTTTGTTTGCATGATTGTGAGCCCTTGATCTTTTCTTGATCCATGTGATATTTGATTCCCATCCATTGATGAGAATCCTTGATCCATGTTTCATCCTCCTTTCATTTGTGACCATTGATAGATCAAATCAATCGCATCCATTACTTTTTCATTTGCTCTCCATTAAATCAATTATTTAATGAATATCATATAATTCCCCTAATTTGCATAATTAATTTTTTTTTTAATTATCAAATTACTAATTTTTCCACTTGCAGCAAGGAAATATTCCTCCTTTGCACATTCCTCCAAAAGGGGAATATTCCCCTTTTTGCACAATTAAAACTTTGTTTTAAATTGCAAAGTATAATTTTTTCCTCACCCATGAGAATATTCCAAAGAACATTCTCTCTCCTCCAATCATTTGAAAAAGGAATATTTTCACTTAGCTTCTTAAGCAAGCTAAACTTGTGACTTCTTGAGCAAGTTACCTTGTGACCTGTGTGTGTAGGTCAAAAGTGTGTTTGTTTGGAACAAATGAGAACTCTTGATTAAATCTCATCTTGCATTCTCACCCGTCGATGATAATCCATGATCCATGCCTCTTCTTCCTTTCATCCCTACCGTTGATTGATCTTTTTGATCTCAACCCTTCATTTCTCATTTTCTTTCCTATAAATAGAACACTATTTGGAGACAAATGGATCCATCTTTCAATTGCAAAATTTATGTTGTTGAATTCACTTACTCACCCTCATACTTTACTCACATTTAGCATATTTTAGTTCATTTTTAGTTGCATATTAGCTTTAAGCTTCCATTAATGGCTTCCATGATAACATAGATGCATATATTTAGCTTATTTATTAATTAAGATTTAAGCTTGCATATATTTAAAGTAGATTTGCATACACCCATATCAATCATATTAGCATAAATCATGTTAAAATAGCTTGCATCATATTCATTTAGCATTTAAATAATGTTTTCATACACATCAATCAATGGTTTCATCGATTTTCTTCAATAAAACTAATTGAAACAAGTTCATTATCCAAGAGATTGGGAAAGGGTCACCATTCCACATCAAACCGACACCACTCCCCCAATAGGATAAGTTTCAATGTCTTAGATTAGAGGTTTTTCAAGCTTTCATGATTTAGAATGTTAGTTTTAATGGCTTATTTGTCTTTGTTTATAGTGAATGATCTTATTGGGATTAATGCTTAGTAGGTTAAATATGTCTTGAATTTGTATGGATCGGGTCTAGTTAACCTTCACTATGTCATTGGTCACATTTTGGCACTAGAAGGAGGGCAAATTTTAATGTTTTGGGTGTTTTTTGGAAAAAAATTGGGTTTAATCTCTTAAATGCATGATTTTCCTTAATTTTTAATTTTTAATGAATTCTACATGAATAATCTTGTATAAAGGGATTAGATCATGACAAGTTTTGTCATCCTATGTGATGAGATATATTGATCTAATAATACCTCACTTCAGTTAATAGAAAAATAACACTCCTAAGTTTAGCTTGAGTGCATGAAATGAATTAGACTAATAATTAATTATTAGCTAATGCAAGATTACTCTTAACACCCCCCTTATGATGAACTTAGGGAGTAGCTAAGAACATAAAAAATGAATGCATAAAAAGTAAAGAATGCATGATGGGTCTCGACAAACAAAGCTTGATGATGTACCCATGTACAAATAATCTAATCTCTCACAATTAGAGAAAATGAGAAATCCTCATGGGAAAAGATCCTCTCCAAAAGAGAGAAGGGAGAATGAAGGATTGAAAAAGCCTCCAAACAATGTCCCAAAAATAATAGGAACATGAAGAACATCACACAAGCATGAATAATATGTAGACATTTATCAAATGAAGATTGCTATAGTACTTAAATGAAGAACCTTAATTGGAATAGATGATGATCACTTGATCAAGAAGATAATAATCTACATAAGTGCCCCCAATGACACTACTTGAATTAGATGAAAAACAAAGGAAAACATTTGGAATTCAAAGATATAGATGGCACATGTACCAATATTCTAAAAAATATTGATCAAGTGAAAATAGGTCACCTCCAAAAATAGGAATGCAAGAGTGCCCATATGGTAAATTCTCCATCTCACTAAAATGCATGGGCAACCAACTACTACATCCACCTAGTATATAGGAATAAGAACTAGATACGTAGATCACTCCAACATGAAACCAAGGAAGCATTAGCACCAACAATAGAAACCCCCTATAATGCAGGAAGAGAGATCCATGATAGGTACACTAAAATTGTGTCAAAGAAGTGCATGTAGGAGAACAAAGAACATCTGAATTTTTAAATTAAAATACCTACAAATAAAAAGGGTGTGTGAACCATGGCACACAAGCATGAGGCAAGAATCACCAAGATTTGATGTTTTCATGGAAGGAGCACTCACTTGACAAAAGTGTGAAGGAAAAATAAAGGCGCTCACAACCCACCCATGGTATTTTTTATCATAGTGAAAATAGAAAAGGCACAATAGGATGTGGGAAATCCCCAAAAAATATACGCCAAAATGGCACTTTATCTCAATATGTCTATAAAAAAGAAATTGCATGCAAAAGATGCTCAAACGTCCAAATATGATGGAAAGATAGAAATACATGTAGAATAGCCTAAAATAAGTCATCCCATGTAAACAAAAAGTTTACAAGAGTTAAAATGTCCAATTAATTCACTAGAATGTGAAAACACAAAAAATTAAATAAAATGTACCTAGAGAAAAATCTAGGAAAGATGCATAGATGGCTATGAAGAGCTTTGAAAGACCGTCCCAACATTGCTAGAATCACAAAAATGGAGAAATGGGTCAAACGTTGTGATCTTGAGAGTGAAAACAACACCTTTGATATTGATAGGTGATAAAATATACCAACAAAAATTTTTAAGGAAAAAATTAGCACCATTGGATAGTGCTTGGAACCGGATTTTTGACGATATCTTGTTCGCCCAATTTCATTAACCGAGTGAAAATTTATCATGATTTTCCCAATCTTGCTAAAAATTTCAAAAAAATAAAAAAATAGCCCCTAGAGGCTGGGTGCTGGTCACCCATATGACCTTGTGATGATTGTTTTTCTTTTTTCTTTTTTTTCTTTAAAAAAAGAAAAAAAATCGAAGATGATTTCAGATTTGCTCCTGTAACCCTAGTTGAGAAAAAAACTCAAAAAATGAAAAGGGATTTGCTAAATCCACACCTGATTCCATGTTAGAATTGTGAATAAACATGAGATACATGATCAAACAATGAACAAAAACACCTTCCACACAAGAGAGATGGAAACAATAATCTACTATATCTTCAACAAGAAAAACTTACCGAATGAACCTCAAGAATCTTCAATAGAGATCTTCGTTGGATAATAAAATGAGGGGTGAGAGATTTATATGAGAAACCCTAAATGATAAAGGAATTAGATCATAACAAGTGTCATCATCCTTTGTGATGAGATAGAATGATCTAATTATAGCTCACTTTAGTTGACAAAAGCAACACTCCTAAGTTTAGCTTAAGTGCATGAAATGAATTAGTCTAATAATTAATCAAAGATTAATTAATTATTAGATAATGCACGATCACTCTAAGATGAAACACATGATTGAATTGCACAATTCTACCTATAGATCTAGACATTTCACAAAAAATATAAATTCTTTTTTCAATAGCCAAAAAATCATTTATTTAAACTAACTATATATTGAAATTAAATTTGGCATATGATGAGCTTTAAAATTGGCTAGTTTTCTATTGTTGTTCCATTCATTTTATCATTACTTTCTGCTAAGCTTTAAGACATTAATAAGACCTTTCATACCTTTCATATACTTTTAAGTAGTTTTAAGCATTTGGAATGGACACATGTTATGTTAATAATATGTGTATGTATGATTTATGAATGTCATGAAGTTTAGTAAGATTTTATATTTAATTTATGGTTGTCTATAATGAGAATGCCTTAGAAAATAAAACTAACATTTGTAAAAAAATATATTTGTCAACCCACAACAACGGGCTTCTCAACCCGTAGCATAAGGACTATAGTTCGTTGCAAAGGAGTCAATTGTTTGTAGCACAACCACTTTCAAAGGAAGATGGATGTGATCATTTAATGATCAGATTGTGAGTCACCTAGTATTAATCTTATCTACCAAAAATATAATCAGGAGAAGAAGTCTATTCTCAATAGGGATGAATTATGACAGAGCGTGTTTATGTTATAAACGGTTAAGTTTGTTGGGTGTAGAATCCTTGTTTGATTTCCATACTCCTATTTCAATAGTTATTACTTTCTATTTTAAAAGACTCAATCATCTTCCTATTCTTGAGGAAGAGTTGAAATGTACTCTTTAGTTTGTTTTCAGTTCATGAATAATGGGACTCCCTCGTAGACCCTATATAGTTGGGTACCTTGTTGAGGAGATCTAGCAGTGTTAGAATGGTAGAAAATAATGTGTTGTTGAACAAGATTTCCAATAGATTTCTTCTTAGATTTTGTGTAATAATTATGTGTTTAGAATGCAATAAAAGAGAATTGATTTGATAATATATTTTTCTAAGTAAGTGAGTGATTGAAAAAATATTGTGGAAGCAACAACTCAAGCAAGGGCCACTTGAGGTACTATTGAACCACTTCAATTTAAGTTATTAGTTTAGATTATGCATCATGAATTTCATTAATAGTTTCCAATTTATGTGATTGTGAATAAATGTGTTACAATTCATGAATTAGAGTGGATTGATGTTATGTTTCATACTCTGAAGATTAAACTAAATTAAGACACATTACAATATAACGATTAGTTAGTTACTATCTTAAGCATCAGGTACTCGTAGCAAAGGTAGTAGTTTATATTCCTTTACTCTATTTTGAGAATTAGTAGTCTATTTTGATTTAAAACTTTTATTATATTTGTTTGTGTTTATTCGCCTATACTTAGTGAATGTAGGATGTCTAGAATCCATGAATGCATATACATTGCCAACACTATCTATAGACATGGAAAATATATCGATACACTTGATCTCGATTTACTAAGACTATTTCATCCTAAATCACCTTCTCAACTTATCATCACTCTTCGTCCCTTAATTAAATAAATAATCATTTATCTAATTAAGTCATTCTCTCTTGTTAATTAAATCAATCAATATGATTTAATTAACCCTAGGTCTCTATTTAATTAAATAATTAATTTTATTTGATTAAATCTCTAAAGGAATCTAATTAAATTAAATAAATTAAACCTTGTTTAATTTAATCTAACATCATCCTCTTTAGTTAAATAAATCAAAATATTTATTTATGTTGTCCCTTAGTATTATTTGGCATTAATGTCATAACACCAAAATTAAGGTATCGGGTTGTGCACATGGTGATCTTTTGGTTCAATTCTTCTTGCATGAGTTTATATATCCATGTTGATCTATCTTGGCATCATCACTTGTATTTGGCATATTTCAATGATTGATGTGTTTCTCAGCTTGGCATATGGTCAGTTTGCAGTTTAAAATCCATCTGCATATTTATATCCTGATATGTTTTTGTTATAAGGAAACATATTGCATCCTCAAATAAGGCTTGGAAACTTTGTGAGGAAATCTTTGATAGGTGGCAAGTTGTGTTTTCTCAAAGACAAAATGAAGTGACAAAAGGTTGCAATGATAGTGTTTTATAAAGTCAAAAATAAAATAATCATTGCATTGGCGGTGGTAATTATTTTGTTTCAATGGTATTTTCTTTCCTATCATAATTCCTGGATATGAAGTATCATTATGTCGGATTTGAAAACTTCTTTGAAGTTTTGATAGACATCAATGGTTGATTTATTTTATTTTTTAGGGTTCATTACCCTAATCATGGTGCCAGTAATAAGGAAAGCTTGTTCCAGAATTATTTTGCATGGTCTTTGACGAGACAAGGAATAACAGTGGAGGGCATGGCAATCAAGATGTTTTGTGTTGTGTCAATTTCAAGTGTACTCTTTACCACTTTGTTTTTGTCTTACTTTTCTTTGTGTCAAGTATAAACAATGGGATTTCAATTTTTTTTGATGATTATCATACCAATTAACTGTAATCGGGTTTATAGTGCTTACCTGGGCATTTTGTTGTTGAACCGTTGTAGTTGTTTGGGAATTATGTTTAGTATTTTAATGTTGGGCTTAGAGTTAATAATGCTCTCTTTAAACCACTGAGTTTTCTAGCAGCTTGTAGAAGTTTTGTTTTGTCAGAAAAAAATAAAGACAAGCTTTGTTGCCCAAAAAACCTTGTCATTATGTTTGTGGGTTTAGCCGTGTGTTTATCATTTGTGGGTTTCTTGTATATTGTTGAATTTGTAGATTATATGGAAGTTATATATTGTTTATCCTTAATGCTTTCTTGTCAAGATGGCTTTCGTTGGATTATGAGTTTTGTGTAAGAAAATGTGTTCTTACAACTGGCAAGGGCAGTTTCAGATTAGGTTTCTCATGGAAGTTATTGATACAGTTTTTCAAGAGCTTTTCACCTAATTTTGTTTTTAAAATAGAGAGCATATTAAATGCTTCGTTGTGCTCATTTTTATGTTGATGAGAGGATTTGGAAAGAACATAATATATCTTTTAGAAAGGAAATATATATTATTTTGAGATTTGGAATTTTGTGACCCTGATTCTGAGGTCATTGTAGAATAGAGCATGTAATTAATGAAATATAGATCAACTTTGTATTTACATTGCTTTCATACTTGTACATTTCAAAAGACTATTAGTGAGATAGCACCATTGTCAGTGAGACAAATAAGCTAGTGAGGCTTTGTACAAAGAATGTTTTCAGATAAGGTTAGTGAGGCCAAGTTTGAGTGGTTTTATTCCCTAGGAGGGTTTCCACTCAAGACAATCTTTGTGTCAATCTCTTAAATGTGTTTGTTCATTATCTGTTCATTTGATTTATATTGCATAAGTTCATTCATGATCTAAAAATGAATAAAAGAAATATAAAGAGCTAATTTGTTTGTTCAACACTCATTCACCCCCCCTCTCAGTGTTAATTGTACTCCAACAATTGGTATTAGAGCCAAACCCTTGTAAGTTACGTCTTAACATCTTAGGGGATTCCTGGTCATGGAGTATTTGTCATGGCTAAGTGCAAAAGAAATAGAGGTGAAAAGAAAAACACTAGTGTCAAGCCAAATGATAATCAAACAACTCCTATTATGTCTAGTGAATCCTTGTCTCAAGAAAAGTTATTGTTAATTGATTCTTTAAATGCTAGTAAGAACAATTTTGTAGAAGACAAGGTGTCTAATATCGATTTTGATGAATTCATGGTGAATATGAATGAATCAAACATAGAAGTGTGTGGTAGTAACCCTGAAGGAGTAGTTGATTTTGAAGGAGAGTTTGTTTCTACTCTAGACATGATTAGAAAACTTGAAAGAGAAAACAAGAAACCCAAGGTTCAAATGAAAGAAAGAAAAATAATTGAAGAAGAAAAAGAAGTCATGTTGAAAGCTAAAGAAGAAATGTGTAAAGAGTTTGAAGATGAACTTGATTCTTTGAAAAAGAGTGTAGAAAAGAATTCACTGTTAATTTGTTCTAATGATTTAGATAACATAATCTTAAATATGAAAAATGTAGACACGCAAAATGTACTGATTGACATTGTGCATCTGATCCTAACCACTAACATCATTTCATCCTGAATCATCCTTCGGCCTAACCATTTAATCAAATACCTTTATCTGATTAAATTCATCAATATTCCTCTCTTAATTAAATAAATCAATTATCTAATTAAATCACCTTTTCTCGATAATTAAATTAACCATTTTGATCTAATTATCCTATTTGATTAAATAATTAATTTTATTTGATTAAATCTCTTAAGTCTATCTATTAAATTAAATAAATTAAAACCTTATTTAGTTTAATCTAACATCATCTCTTTTAATTAAATAAATCAAAATCTTTATTTAATTAATCCCTTATCACATTCTTCTCATATTTGATTTAAATAAATTCACAAATTTAAGTCAAATAGGTCATCATCTAATCCCTTCATTAAATTAATTAACTTTGATTAATTTAATCTCTCTCATGTCCCATCCTCCATCTTTTACCACTTGCACATGAAAATAGACTTATTTGATTTATTAAATCTCTATTTTCCTCAACAAGGCATCTTTTAAGGAATATTCCTCAAATTTGAATTCAAAATCCAAGTGGGATGAGTCCTTCCAACAAGGCATTTAATCTTTCTTAAATGTCCTTTTCCTTGAGCTTTGTTAGAAACCAAGATCACCTACATGCAATCACCTATCACATGCAAAAGACATTCAGAACCAAAGAAGATGTTCTGTAAACCTCAAAATAAAAATGCATTAAAGAGAATCAATTATTACAAAGAGATCAATCCTTATGAAGGAGATCAAGAAACCCTAAAAGGGAAACCCTAAATGAAACCCTAGTGTGCACACTTAATAATTAATCAATTATTAATGTGCCTAAGTTTAGCTTAAGTAAATAAAGGAATAAGTGACTTAATTAATTAACCAATATGATATAATTAATTAAGTGGAATAACTTATTACTCTAACACCCCTCCTTAAGATGAACTTAGGAAGAAGCTAAAACACTAGAAGAAGATGCATGAAAGAAAGGATGGGTCCCGACAACTAGGCCTGATCAGGTACCCATTTACAAATGCAAGAATGAGGTAGAGATGGAAAAACCCAGTGGGACAAAACCCCCCTACAATGAGATGACATGTTGCAAAGAAGCACTGGAAGAACACTGTGGAGTAACACTGGAACCTGAAACTGGCAAGCAAGGAAAGATACTTCTATTTACTACTGAAACCAGCTGAGAGTCACTGATTGACTCAAGGAATCATGATAAAGCAACAACAGACCTGATGCCACATAATACTCAAAAACTCCAAACGGGAACAACCCTGGAATCTATGAAGTAGCAAGCGATTATTAAATGATGTATTACTGAAAATGAAGTGCAAAGATGCAATATGCACCCTCCCAACTGCCAAAATATCCAAGTAATCTCCAAACAACCCATCGGGTCAAATCTGGACTAAGTGATCAACTTGGGATAGATACAAAAAAAGTGCATGGACAGCAACATAGAGCTCCTTAATACCTTTCCAACGCCGCAAAGATAGTGAAAATCGAAGATCGTGGCAAAAAGTTATGAGCTCGGAAGCATAAAATAAATATCTGAATTCAAACAGAAATAAATGCAGTAAAATAGAAAAATACTATAAAATAAACTACACTACAAGAAAGTGCTTGGAACTAGCTTTCCGGCGATATCTCGTTTTCCCAATTTCGATACCGTATGCCCAAGTTATGCAAAAAAGAAAAAAATGCTCCTTTAGAGCAAACTGGGGTTAGGAGGGGGCAAAAGACCGTCGTACGAATGCTGATGTCATGGGTTAATGAGCATAAATTTGACGGCCATCTGACCGTAGTCGCAAAATATCAGCCCCCCTACAAAAAAAATTGACAGATCCCCTAGTTGCTGATATGACCAGGGGTTGGGTGTCGGAGTTGGCCGGGGGCTAGCCGCGGAGCTCTCGGTCTCCATAGGACCATTGTGGGGTTGACAGAGGCCCGCAAGGGCTGAGATGAGGCCCTCGGTAGGCCATATGACCGGAGCGGGGCGGAGGGAGCCCTCAGGCGCTGGCGGCAGGGCCCGGCTGTGACTCAGCGGAGGAGGCCGATGGCAGCGGTGTATGGGTGGCCGCCAGGTGGCAGGAGTCATTTGCACTGGAGGTGCCGCACAAATCCCCAAAAATGGCACATTTTTCAAAATATTTTCAATTTTTGTGCTTCGATCTGCGCGCTGGGAGGCCGTACGACCCCCTTGGCAAATTTTTTTGGCCTCCCGGATCAACTGCTCCAAAATTGACAAAATGACAGGCATTCTTAAGGTTTTTGGCAGCTGCGAACGCAATGGCGGTGTCCGTTTGAGCCCAAACTATCCCAAAAAATTGGCTACCCCTAGATCTTGCAAAAAAGACGCCTATGGAAACCCTTGCATTTGGAACTCACTGAAAGGCCATATCTTCAAATCACGAACAGACAACTGCAGGTTTGGAGCTTTGATACCATGTTAGAAACCAAGATCACCTACATGCAATCACCTATCACATGAAAAAGACATTCAAAACCAAAGAAGATGTTCTGTAAACCTCAAAGTAAAAATGCATCAAAGAGAATCAATTATTAGAAAGAGATCAATCCTTATGAAGGAGATCAAGAAACCCTAAAAGGGAAACCTTAAATGAAACCCTAGTGTGCACACTTAATAATTAATCAATTATTAATGTGCCTAAGTTTAGCTTAAGTAAATAAAGGAATAAGTGACTTAATTAATTAACCAATATGATATAATTAATTAAGTGGAATAACTTATTACTCTAACAGAGCCAAGTGGCATTCAATGCATTCTTCCTTCCCTCTTACATTCCATTTCAACAATTTCAAAATTCAAATATATGCATTTATTAGCACAATCCTCAAAACTTGCACATCCTCCATCCATTCATAAGTGGACAAGTGGCACTTTTCCATTGGCTAATTCTTAGTCCCACATTGCTCTATTTTGGACATTCATCCTTCTTCTCATTCTATAAATAAGAGGCTAATCTCCTCATTCTATCATCCAAAATTTGAGTAAACTTACTATGCTCAAATCATTAGCAATTTTCATCCATTAACATTGAGTTCATAGCTAGGTTTTTTGCAGATTTTCAACATGGAGCTCCATTGAAGTCATCACTACAAGCATCCATCCTTCATCAAGCATCTTTATCACACCATTGGAGTTGCGAAAGGGCCAATCTTCACATCAAATTGGCACCAACTCCTTCAAGAGATTGAGAGTTTGTTTGGTTTTAGAATAGGATTTGATATTTTTTTCAAGTTTATTGTGTTCTTCATTTCATTCCTCTTCTTTTACATTCAAATGAATTTCTTGAGGAATCATGATTTTAACCTTGCATTTAATTTAATAAGTTGATTTTTTTCTTGTGTTTTGCAGGTGTTAGAATCTTGGTTCACATTTTGGCGCTAGAAGGAGGGCAATCTCACCTTCAATCACATTTTTTTATCAAAATTATGTGTTTTTCTTTGTTTATAGGTTCAACATCACTATTCAGCACTGCTGGAAATTCAAACTCTGACGCTTCAGTCTTCCTGCCTAGAAATTTAAATTCTAAACTATGTTGCTAGACCAATCAGACCAGCGGGAATTTTCAAAAAAATCAAACAGCACCGCTGGGTAAAAGGGTGACGCATTCACGCTCACTGGCCTGACTACAGAGCGATGCTGACTGGCAAGCGGCACTATACAACATCGCTGGAGAAATCAAACTACGATGCCTTTGTGGATTGCACCGCTAGAGGGGAGTACAAAGTGAAATTTTATTTACATGTGCTTTTTTAGAAATTATGATTATTCTGTTTGTTTTCTGTCTTTTTGACCTCTGTTTTGCAAAATCTAACCGATTTTTCTTATAGGTTGAATCGATTAAAGACAAAGAGGAAGAGAGGCATGATGATGTGATTTCATAAAAATAAGTGTTTTTAAACAGTTTAGCGTTTGTTTAACACTATTGAAGGATTCATTACTACTCTTAAGGAAAATTCATCATCTTTTATGCTTAGGATCCACTAATTTTTTTTGGGCTTTAAAAAGAACATTTCAATTTTTGTTACAAAAAAAGCTTAAAATGAATATTAGGACTCAAATCTACTAAAGTTTGTTTTTGGATTAAAAATTGAAGGCAATTTGTCACACTTACTTTGGTGCTTTTAAAACGAACTCACAATTGCTTTGAAAGGTTAAAATTGAACATGTGCAACTTTTTTTTTGTGAGTACTTACTTAAACTAACATTATTGAAAAGGACATATGTGCTTCTCTCATGCTGTATAGCGATCTTGAGAATCAAAAGGTTTTTTTTATGATCTTAGGTTAAGATAAAGTAATAACCTCCACATTTCATTTTGGGAAATAAAATTGAATAAAACACTTTGCGAGTGTGGGTAAAATTATTGCGTATGTTCTCCCTTTGTTTCTAAACAAGGGTCGATCGAACTATGAATATGTTTATCCGCTTTTGTTTATCTTAGAGGGCCTACCTTGGGGAAAAAGTACTCACCCAAGGGAACGACTCAACTGGTAACACTCTAAAGCCAAGAGTATTTCCAACTGGGATATAAATGTGGGTATTGGAATAAACGCCAATATCACACAGTTGACTCTGATGATATGGAACTGAAAAGAGACTCTCGCCATATGGGTCAATCTCCACGAACGGAAAGTCCTAATTAAAACCCATGTTTTAGAATTTCCAAAATCCTTGATCTATTTGTTGGTGCAAGAACGGTCGTTCTAAAGCCACCCCACATTTTTATGGTCTTTTAGTAGAAATGGAAAGGATTCTATGGGATTTTCATGGGTGTTGATGCTTGGCTGCCCTGTATAAGTGAGTGTCGTGGAGGGGAGCTAGTGGGGTCAAGCATCTAACCATTCACTAAAGATAAGCGTAGCTGGACTTGTCCAAGTGGGGACTCAACAAATATTGTCTTTCATATCCATAGGGTTGTACTTATTCTTGGTTACAAAATTCTTTGCTTGTTCGAAACATCTTGGAAACAAACACTTAAACATCATCATCAAAATTTCAAACCCTTTAGGAGGCAAATACAATTGACCCAATTCATGTGTTATTGCTTTCCCTTGGGATTTTATCCTTAGAGGTTTCTAAACACTTGGATTACATCTCAAATTGTCTACTAAAGTTAAACAATATGTAACCCTTGCCTTGAGTTCATCAAATTTCCACATAACATACTTTGTGGGATTCAAAGAAATTAAAACATTGGACATCTAGTTTGGAAAACCTAATCAAAGGAGTGTTTGTGGTAAAATAAAATCACTAAGCAAAGATAACAAAATGGAATCTCACATATGTTGAAACCTCATGATTTCCAAAGAAAATCAAAATCCCAAAATGAAATTCCTTGACTCAAAGTTCAAAATCCGGAAATGTATGCTCAATTTGAACCACTTCTTGCTTATAAAGGTCCATAGAAGCATTGCATGTTCTTCAATACCGAGATCAAGCAAACAAAGTGTCTTTTTTAGGTTCATCCTAGGATCAAAATCAAAATCTTTTTCATCCATCCTTCAAGCATCAAACCAAAAATCATCTCACCATCATCTTTTGATAAATCTTGAAATTATCCTTCATGCTAAGCTTTTTGGAAAAAATCAAAATCATCAAATCCTTGAGACAAAATCCTTGAAATCTTTATCAAATCATCTTTTGACTAGGTATGTGTAGATGCATCCTTTTGCATATGATTAGTCAAAATTATCAAACCATCTTATTTAGCTAGGTATATGTAGATGCATCCTTCTTCAAATGCTTGGTTAAATTATCATCTTGTTTGAATAGGTGTGGGTAGATGCATCCTTCTCCCTACACATATTCAAATTATCATCCTTTGAGAAAATATACCCCTTAGATAATCATCCAACATCTTAGGGTCTATTTGTTCAAATCAAAGCAAACATCAAGTCAAGGAAAATCCAAATAAATCAAAATCAAAATCCAAAAGTCCTAAAATTCTAGCATACCCCTCAAGATTTTTCAAAAGATCAAACATCCACATCATCCATCTCTTACATCATCATCATATCACCTTTTGGTCCTCAAGAAATCCTAAAAATTTCTCTTTTGTGCCTAAAAATTAGATCAATTCAAATAATTAGAGATTCATCTCCCATATTCTTGAAAATTGATCCTTGTTTTATGGTTCAAACTAGATCTCAATACAAGAAGAATATGGAGGTTGACAAAGACACACCCACTTCAAATGACCTAATCCAAAAAAACATCGAAATGAATCTTGTCGAATCAAGCAACCCTTTGACTATCTCATCATCACAAAATCCACAAGAGGAAATTCAAGTAGAAGATCTTACCTTTGGGATGCTGCATGAAGAAATGACCAAAATGATCCAAAATCCATAGAACCATAAGATTATCAACATCATGATGCGGCCTTCACTATACATGCTTGAACTAGCAAAACAAGGGTCCAAATTACCTTCTAATTTTGACATGAGCTCTATAGTGGAACCACCTTTGGAGGTCATGCCTCTAATTTAATCCACACTCCCCATCTCATCTACACCCCCATCCCAAAGCATCACTCAAAACATTTCGCAAATCACAACATCTTTTGCTCCAACCCAACCCAATGTTAATAAGGGAAACACATTTCTTAATGCCATTCGAACACACCCCCTTGTTAATAATCAAGACTTGGATGAAAATACCATTTTGGAACAAAACATACCCCTACATAAGTATGCCCTTCTCACTTTCCATGATCCTAATGATCCATCATCATCATCCTTCCGCACAACACCTCAAACTTCTCTCCTCACAAATTTGCAAGGAGAAGGTGACATGTTCAGACCTGGGGGCATTTTTGACACCACATCATTTTCTCAAGAGCTCACACCCCTCACATTTTCACCTCTTCCACCATTACCACCATTATCCACACCTCTACTTGGCTTGGGACTACCACTGTTACCAAACATTAATCAAAATCAAACCAATATCCCAAACACCAAGCAAAGCATCATGCCAAACCCTCAAAACTTGTCATCAATAGCGAAACAACAAATGACAACTACACAAGCAGTCACCACATCATCAACCACTCCCATAACATCTCAAACTATGGGATCTCAAGGACCAACCACATCGATCGCACCATCCACCACTCAAACCACTAACACGACATCACCACTCACCACCACCACAAGCACCATTTCGAATCCACCACCACCAAATTCCAATTTATCAAGCCAATATAGCATGGCATTGCAAGCCACTTATCAAAAGGCATTCCTGCAAGTGCAAAAGATAAAATATACACAAATAGCCACCCAACAAGCTGTACAAGCAGTGCAAAATGCTCAAGCCGCCCAAATTTCACAACAAGCGCAAGAGGACACACAAGCCCAAGCCTTATTGTAACAACAACAAGCCGCTCAAGCTGGACAAGCTACTCAAGCAACCCAAGCTTCATTACAAGCACAAAAGGCTGCTCAAGCCCAAATTCTATTACAACAAGTGGCACAAGCACAAGCCCAAGCACAAGCACAATTTCTTGCACAAAAACAAGCAACACAACTACAAGCATATCAACAAGCGATAAACCAATACCAAGAGCAGCAAGAAGCAACCCGATTGGCAGCCCAACAACAAGCACAACAACAAGCTCAACAACAAGCAATCCTAGCACAACAACAACAAGACCAACAACAATCGTTGTTTATACAACAACAAGTGCAAGCATACCTGGCTCGACAAAATGTGCAAATACCATCAAACAACACACCAAACAACCCACCAATCCAACCAAAAATTGAAACACCCCATAACACCTTCATCCCACCCCCTGATATACAAAACGATGTAATGACACAAATCAGGTTGCTCTCGCAACAAGTGCTCGATCTTAAATCAGGGCGAACCACAAAAACACCAAGAAACTTGTGTCCCTATCCATTTGACGGGAGCCTTGTGATGAAACCATTCCCAAAGGGATTTGAGATCCCCAAGTTTGACAAATATCATTCAACGGGAAACCCTGAAGATCACATTAGGGAATTCTAGATTCATTGCATGGAAGTCGCATATGACGATACTTATCTGATGAGCTATTTCCTAGGAGGTTGGCTGGCCACACTATGGAATGGTTCTCTCACCTACCTATAGGCATCAAAACATTCCAAGAAATTATAGAAGCATTCATTAAAAACTATGTATGCAATATCACAATGGATGTCAGTCTAGAAGAACTCTCAGCTTTGAAACAAGGTAAGAATGAATCATTTGCTTCATTCCTACAATGATGGAAATCCAAGGCCAATTAGAGAAAATGGGTCATGCCTAAGGAACAACAAGTTTGCACCATCATATCCAACCTTGACGGCCTCTTGGCATTCCATCTCAAGGTCCAAGGGATTACCACGTATGACTAGTTGATCTCTAAGGTGCTCAACATCGAATGAGTCCTTATGACACAACCTGGAGGATTAACCTCATACCCCGAACAACAACACAACCACCCACCCACCAATTACAACAACAAACCTCCAACATGGGAAAGGAACAAAATGTTACAAATGATGGTGTTGTCAACGCCAAAGTGGTCATCAGTGCCCCTCACCAAAATACACCCGCACCACAAATTCAAATCCAACACCAAAACAATCATCAAGCAACACAACAATTGAACAACAATCTGACAATTAACAATGTCAATGATCAAAGGGGACCACCCCAATGGAACAAGAATTACCCCAAGTGAAAGTACACCGATCTTGGGGAACCACTTGAAGTCATCATGAAGAAATTGATAAATGAAAAACTCATCAAGGCTCCCACCTATGAGAATTACCAAGAACCAGATGTGAAACCTCCTTGGTATAATGAGAATTAACTCTGTGACTTCCATAAAATCAAAGGGCATACCATGAATAGTTGTATGAGGTTAAAAAACATAATTCAAGATCTCATCAATCAAAGAATTATAAATGTGGAACAACCAACAGGAAACCAAAACCTTAAGATATACACGAATCTGATGCCTAACCATGGCAATAAAGGGAATAATAACACAGATACGGGGAAATAAACCTTCAAGAATGTAAATCATGTGTATGACCATGTCGTTGCATCCTTGGATGACTACTGCGCTACCATTACCATCAAAGGAGCCCATGCCGATTGTGGAGTCACCACAAGAGGCGACAAAGTTACCATCGCAGGATCATCCCATCCAAATAGAGTCCCTGCACCTAGATCTATGCCCAATGGATATAACATCCTTGATCATCTCAAAAGAATTCCAACACAAATATCCATCATGGAGTTACTAAAAATCTCATCTGCTCATAAGAAAATCCTTGAGGAAGCGTTGGCTTCATCCACTGTCCCCACAGATCTTGATGTGGAACAATTCCAAGATATAGTCAGAAATATCATTACACCAAATCTCCTCGCATTCTCTGACCAAGATTTTTCTGCCCAACCATCTCATAACCGTGCAATCCACTTAGAATTCCTAGTACAGAAAAGAAAATTCAAAAGCGTCTTGGTGGATGGAGGTGCGGGCTTGAATATTTGTTCTCTCAAGCTCATCAAACAATTAAAAATCTCAGAGGATTCTATAGATAAAGGAAAGGGTATCACAATAAAAGCATATGATGATCAAGAAAGAGTGTCCTAGGGCACAATCAAAATCCCTATTTAGGTAGGGCCGACTATCATGGAAACCACTTGTCAGGTCCTGGACCTTGACTTACCATATAACATCCTCCTAGGATGCCCATGGATTCATGCAATGCAAGTGGTAGCGTCAACTTTCCATCAATGTATCAAATTCACATTTGAAGGGCAAGAAGTCACCATCCATGGAGATCTTGAACCATTTTCCTACTACAAAATTATCGAGGAAAAATACTATAAAATCCCCCAAGTACCAAAAAATGATGAAGGCCCATCTACACCATACATTAATCCTGCTGCTCTCACTTCCACTTCTGCGACAAAGACACCCGCCACTCTCTCCATTCCTACCATCTCTAATATTAAGGTCATCATCCAAGATAATGGTTGTGGAAACTACATGCTCCCTAAAAATGCTTTTGTGATAGGAGAGTTACCACAATCCCCTAGATCATGGGGACGTCCACAAGTAAATGAAGCCTCCACATCTCAAACGTCTCCTGAAGACTATCCCAACTTTACAAGTTGGGGAGATCTCGATAAAGAAGTTATTGAGGTGGATCCATCTCATATGCTATACCAAGATGAGAGACTAGTAGCTAATTTACCAATGGATGACAAAAGCAAGGGTCTGCAAATGATGCTCGCAATGGGCTATGACAAAAATCAAAGACTTGGAAAAAATGAAAATGGGATTATAATACCTATCATTCTAGAGACACGAATGGGAAGTCTTGGCCCTGGATGTACCCCTCAGAGTATAACCATACGTGGCCAAGGTCCTCCAGTTAGAAAGGTCAAAAATCCTCCTCAGCAAACTGCAGTTGAACTATGCTTACCAGTATCTACAGGTCTGTAGTAGTAGTGATGACGAGGATCCCATGACCAACTTACCTAGGCTATTTGAGGATACCACTCTTTTCATGATTAGCACCTTATCCTTTGAATCAGACCATCAAAATCATGAAATCTGCCTAGTATACCCCCAACTCATTGACTATGACCAACGAGGAGCACCAATTCTTGATACATTAAAAAATGATGAGGTGCTCTTAGAATTCATGGGACTACGAGATAACATTCCATATGGGGATCACAAAGTAGGGTTCCTAATTGAGCAAGATACACATGCCTATTATGGGGAAATGATTGAATCCCTCAGTCGCAAAAGTGAAAAGTTGAGAATAATATCTAGGTCCTTGAATGAAAACCACACTGCGACACTCTTCGACTAGAAAAAAGTAAAAAGAAAGGACACATCCAATGGTGAAAACCTCTTCGAGGAACCTGAGGATGGGGGATTCAATCTTCCTTTCAGAGCTCTTCAATAAGAAAAATCAACAGTCCTGGCAAAAAAATGCAATCCGGTCAATCTAGGAACAAAGGAGACACCGCATATCACATTCTATGCGGAGTCATTACTATCAGAGGAACAAGATCTCCTGGAAACCTTCCTAAGAGAGAGACAAATAAACTTCGCATGGAGCTATGTTGACATTCCAGGGCTTGATCCAAAAATTGTGGTTCACCACTTAGTAGTATACCCAGAAGCAAAGCTTGTTAAAAAAAAGCTCAGGAAAATGCACCCTCAAATTGCCCTGCTAGTAAAAATGGAATTTAAAGAAGCTATTAGATGCAAGATTCATTTGACTGATAGATTATCCAGAATGGGTGTCAAACTTGGTGCCTGTCTCAAAACCCGATGGGGGCATCAGAATCTACACAGACTTCAGAGACTTGAACAAAGCATGTCCAACAGATGATTTCCTGTTGCCTAATATTGACATGATCGTAGATATGACGGCAGGACATGAAATTCTTTCCTTGATGGATGGTTTCTTAGGCTATAACCAGATAATGATTGCTAAAGAAGACCAACACAAAATAACCTTCACTTGTCCATGGGGGACATACTGCTGGAATATGATGCCATTCGGCTTGAAGAATGCAGGAGCAACATACCAAAGGGCCATGACATTAATATTCCATGACATGATCCATAAGACTATCGAAGATTATGTTGATGACATTCTAGCCAAATCCAGAAGGAGAAAGGATCACATAGCAACCCTAAGTGCCATTTTTGATAGGCTGGAAGAGTACAAGGTTCGATTAATCCCAAAGAAGTGCGTCTTCGGCGTACAATCAAGAAAGTTGCTAGGATACATAGTGTGAATGAGAGGTATTGAGGTAGATCTAGAAAAAGTAAAAGAAATCCTTGAGATGGAGGCACCAAAAACATTAAAGCAATTAAGAAGTCTATAAGGCAGGCTTCAATCCATCTGAAGGTTCATAGCCCAGTTGGCAGATAAGCAGAATCCATATTCTCACCTACTTCACAAGGGAGTATCGTATAAATGGGATAACAAGTGTGAAGAAGCCTTCAATAAAATCAAAGAATATCTACTTACACCACAAGTCCTAATGCCACCAATCCCAAGAAAACCATTAATTCTCTACATGTCAGTAACAACAATAGCCATTGGAGCTCTCCTAGCTCAACATGATGAAAATGGAACAGAAAGGGCCATTTATTAAATCAGTAGAACAATGGTTGGGCATGAGCTAAATTACTCATTCATAGAGAAAGCATGCCTAGCAGTAGTGTTTGCATCACATAAATTTAGACATTACATGTTGGCACACAAAATAAAATTCATCGCCAAAATTGACCCCCTCAAGTACTTACTATCAAAGACAATGCTCACTGGAAGAATGGCCAAATGGGTGATGATACTATCAGAATATGACATTGAATATGTGGAGGGGAAAGCAATCAAAGGCCAAGTCATTGCAGATCAGCTTGCAGAAGCACCAATCTATTTAGAGAATCCTCTCATCTCAGAGTTTCCAGATGAATCTATTTTTAATCTCAATATAGCCGACCACTAGAAACTCTACTTTGATGGTTCATATACTCAGCATGGATTAGGAGCCGGTGTCTTCTTTATCACCCCACAAGGGGACTACATACCAAAGTCATACAAACTAGTGTTTCCCTGCACCAATAACATTGCAGAATATGAGGCTTTAGCCATAGGTCTCAAAATAGTAGTGTAGTGGAACATTATAGCTCTCAGAGTATATAGAGACTCTCAATTGATAATAAATCAAGTGAATGACGAATACCAAACTAAAGACGACAAGCTCACTCCATACAAGAAACTGGTGGAGACTCTCAAAGAATCCTTCATCGAGATTACATTTGAGCAGATTCCCAGAGCCAACAATAGAGCAGCAGACGCCATGGAAACAATTGGATCCTTACTGGACATCCCCCACAACATTCCAAAATATGAATTCCTAATAGAGCAGCTTCTTGTGCCTGCATTCAAGGTACTAGAATCATAATTTTTGTGTGAAATCATTGGTCCCAATGATCCTTAGTACCACGATATTTATACATACCTTCGAATAGGCGTCATACCTGCTGACATACCCTCAACCTTAAAATGAACCTTTGTCAAAAAGACATCCTGATTTGTCATCCTAGGAGAGACCCTATATCGTAGGAGCATAGAAGGAACCTTACTGTGCTTCTTAAAAGTTGAGGAGGCATTGACCGCTCTAACTGAAGTACATAATGACATCTATGGTTCACACTTGATTGGAATGACCATAGCCAAGAAATTTTTGAGGATGGGGTATTATTAGCCTACAATGGAAAGAGAGGAACATGACTACGTCAAAAGGTGTCTACAATGTCACAAACATGGAGACCTCATCCATGCTCTAGCTCAAGGACTTCATGCCATCATCACACCATGGACCTTTTCATAGTGGGGACTCAATCTCATTGGAAAAATCATGCCCACTTTGTTTAATGGCCACATGTTCATCATAACCACCACGAAGTACTTTACTAAGTGGGTGGAAGCCATACCCATGACGTATATAACTGGGAATCAGATATCAAAGTTCATCCTCAACTATCTCATTTTCCACTATGGTGTCCCACAAGCCATTATCTCAGATAATGGGACACCATTCAAGAATCAAGATGTCCGTGACTTATGTGAAAAATTCAAAATCCAACATCGCTTCTTCACCCCATACTATCGCCAAGGCAATGGCCAAGTAGAAGCCACAAACAAAACCATTTTGAAAATCCTTAAGAAAATAGTCAATGATGCAGGTCGTGACTGTCATTTATAGCTTAATCCTACCCTCTAGGCCTACCAAACTAGCATCCACACACCCATCGGTGCCACCCCTTTTTCCTTGGTCTACGGATCAGAAGCAGTACTCCCCATTGAGATTGAGCTCCCATCACTCAGAATATCATTGCAAAACCTCATTGCAGATGAAGAGTACCAAGTATCAAGATCGAATGAGCTGGAGCTACTAGATGAGCAACGTATAGATTCTTTAAATCATTTGCAAGTCTACTAGAATAGACTTAAGAGGAGCTATAGCAAGAAAATCAAAAGCAACACTTTCCAAGTCAGAGAACTAGTACTAAAGGACAATCATAAGAATGTACCAAATCCAAATAGCAAAGGAAAATTTGAACCCAATTGGTTGGGACCATTTGTCATCATAACAAGCTATAAATTAGGGGCATATCAGTTATCAACACCCGAAGGGAAACCTCTACAAGAGCCCATGAATAACTCTCATCTCAAAAAGTTTTATGCCTAATCTTTCAAAGTATAGAACCAACAAATCTAAAAAAATTAGAAAATGTCCTGAAAAAATGGTTACCTTGGTGAAAACCTAGAAAATAGGCATCTTGGTGACAACAAAAAAATCAAAAAAAAAAAATCAAAAAAAATCAAAAACAGGATTAAAAAATAGTAAAAGAGAAAAATCGTCCTCTAGTGAAAACCACTTCGGTGGCACTTTAGACAAGTTCCTTGGTGAAAACTTGGAAAACAAGCACCTTGAGTAAATAAGCACCTTCCATCCACCAGGACCTTCATGGCTTGTTCTGCATCATCCATCCATTACATTCTATCATCCATCACATTAAGATCTCCATCCATCACTCATCCACCCGCATCCACACCATAGCTTGGTCCTATTTTTGTATCATGATCCCTCCCAGTACTACTCGGCCCATCTTCAAGGTCAGTTTGTCCTACCTTTATCAGAGTAGTCTATTGTATCACACTGGGGGCATGTTCTCATCGGAATGGATTCGTGTATATTTCTTGAAGTCCTAAAATAAAAAAAATCAAAACATTGAAAAATCACCAAATCCAAAAAACATTCAAAACATATCAAAATCCCAAAATAGGTCAAAAATTTAGTCAAAAAGTCAAAAACAGAGTCGTCTTGTTGAACTATGAGTCTCTGAGCCTTGAACGCAGGCAAGGTTGATCTTTGATCATCCCCTGAGACACTTAGGTCAGTCCTTTAGGAGTCCGTAATAATAAACTAACATTTCATCATGTATATCATCATCTGTAAATCGGTCAAGTCGTCAGTTGAACTACGTGGTCTCTGCATGTATAACATAGGCAAGGCTAATATGTTGGTCAGCCCCTGACGCCCCTAGGATAGGTCCTTAGGTTAGTCTCTTGGTCAAAATCTCAAAAAACCCAAAACATTGGAAAATCTCAAAAAATACCAAAACAACCTCAAAACATTGCAAAAACTCCAAAAAACATCCAAATATTTGAAAAAAATCCATCCATCTCATCTCGCTTTCACCCGCAATAAACACCACTCATAATAAACAATCATCACCCTCAACCTTTGGTGAAACAATCAGAAACAAGTCTAGCAGGTGAAAAGTAAAAACTCAAAACGTCAAGTCTCAGGTCTAAGTCAGTATGTAAGCAAGTTGGTCAACTCTTGGTGTCAATAACCTATCATCCGATTGGTCCCATATCAATCATTTGAAAGAACACTTAGGATAAATGAAATGATGTGCCACCATCCACTAACATGTCCTAGGATGTATCCTTCCTACAATGGGCATTATCTTTTGGCAATAGTTTTGGTTCTTATCCTTGAAAACACATTCCCTTTTGGTTAGCAGTATTGAAGAACATTGGCTTGTTTGTTTACTTTTTCTTTCTCTTTTGACTTATCTTATTATGCTCATTCCAAGGACCTCTCGATGATATATGGACAGAGGATTTAGAGATATAGGAATGGGGCAACAATCATTATATTTTTGTTTTTTGTGCTTGTTGGATGTTCTTGTAAAATAACCTTGGCGAGTACTTGCTTTGATAGGTATGTATGGAGGAGGTTTTAGGCAGCTTGTTGACTATTACATTGATAGGTTATACCTTTCCGTGTTTTGGTCCAAGGTGTTTGAAACTTCTAAAGTGCATCCTAGCAAGGTTTTCGTATGCCAGGTGTGAACAAGAATACTCCTATCTGAATGTCAAGTCAAAGTCCATCACACTAGGTACAACGCCATCCTGGTTCTCTATACCTTGATGCATCGTACCACATGTGTTATCAAACATAAGAAAATTGGCCCTTTGAAAATCCCAACTCCTTGGCAAGTAATCATCATCATTTGCATATTCATCATCTTATGTCTTGTTGAAATGACTTCTTTTCTTTCATCCCTTCTTGCTCATCACACTAACAAGGTACTATGACAGTTCATCATCATCATCATCATCAATCTTGCATCCAAAAATCATTAGCATATTGCATAAACATATCATATAGGAAACATATGCATTGCATTGTCATCATCATATAAACATGTTATTATAAGAATTTTTCCATAGAGAAGCACATCCCTTTCTCATTACATTTCCATCACATTGCATTCATCACATAAATCATTGCATAATAACTTATTTGCATAAACATTTCATAACCATTTCACATTACCACCTATGGCATAATCATACATAATAAGTACATAAGCATTATAGATAATTCGTTGCATATTCACATCACATAACATCATAAAGTCATCTCCCACATTACGTTTATCACCATACCACTTTGCATTAGCATATCATTTCATATATTACATCACATCACATTAAATGCATCACATACATTACATTATCATTTAACATGTTTAGGATAATAATATTTGTTATTCTAAGCATCTTAAAACCATCTCATTTGTATCATCAATACACATCATATAAAACACGACCATTATAAAACATGACCATATTTGTAGCTTCCTGTAGCTTTGCGGCCTACCTTTGAAAAACAGCCTGATCTCTCTCGGTCCTAGCCTAGTCTCTCTCAGCCCTGGCTTGATCCCTCTCTCTTGTCAAGGTCTGAACCTAACCCTGCAACTGTGCAATCAGTACGTCTCTAGGATCCAACTTCCCTACTAGTTGTGCTTGTGTGGGCTACACATGAGGCTGATCCTCACCCTCAATTCGTGGTGGTGTACCTGCCTACTCCTTCTGCCTAGCTAGCACTTGCTGCTGGTCTTGCATCTGAACATCAACTTGACCTAGCTAGCTAATCCTGTTGTGCACCATCTCTTCGTCCTTGTCCTCCCCCTCTGCCCCTCATCCTCCGCCAAGCGGGGACTGCTCCTAGAACTGTCAACCATAGGGGAGGACAAAACCAGTCTCTGTATGCCTGTGTAACCCCTGGATCTCGAGGCCCCTAATTGTAAACCCATGGTTGGGCCACCAACTATCTAAAGCTATCAATAGCCTCAAAAGCAGGAATGTATTGACCCCATGAAGCCTATGACACAGTGCGAGAAAATATGGCCACGTAATCATTGTTTGGCCTATCATGTGGCTCATCGAATTGATGCTAAACGCGCCTGGGTAGGTATCTCTCCACCATGGTATGCTCCCGCCCCTGACGGGGAAATTTTTTTTGCTTTGCATCGTCGGCCCATCTGGGCCGACCAAGGTATGGGCGCCATGTAAAAGCCTACATCTCATCTAGGAATCTCCTCCAATAGGGAATCCCATGCTCACCCATGTGTGTGAAGGACACACCACCTCTGTAATGCCATATGAGGGGATCATTAGGCCCCATCGGTACTGCAACAACTTGCTGCCGAAGAACAATGTGCTCCCACGCCCATACATGGAGAAGTGTAACACCTACCCCGAGTGCTCTGCCATCAAGGTAGATGTACTCATGTAAATCTCTGTAGAGTGAAGCTAGAAGAATAGGCCCCCAAGCAAAATGAACTAGCCTGTCACGCATCACCATGCGCTCCCAGCAGAGTCCCCAACCAGGACTGATGTATCACCCTTGCCGATCTAGGGAAACAAGACTGGAAATGATGGCCGCAACAACCAAGCAAAAGGGAGAGGCTAGAGCCCTATGATGCTCAAGCTCGATATGACCCTCGCTGTAGATAACGTCCTCTGTAGCGAGGATTGTGTGACAGGCATCCCGCCTAGAATCCATATCAAAGATAATGCGCCGACCATGAATCAAAAATATCAGGATGCACCACACATCCTCCAAGGTGATAGTGGCCTCGCCATTAGGAAGGTGGAAAGATGAGGTCTCACTATGCCATCTCTCGGCAAAGCGTTGACATCATCCCAAGGTGAGTACGCACGGCGCTGCATATGCGATGTGCCACAACCCCATGTCCTGTAATCGATCCTGCTCTCTGTCACTAAGGCCTCACAAGTAACCAAAGAGATCTCATGACCTATGCTCTCGGAAATAGAGCTCCCTCGCCGTGTCCTACATTAGGAAGGGTCACCATGTTAAATTTTTTGAAAAAATTCATGCCGAGTGCCCAAAAAACCACTCCAACGTCACTATCTGTGAAGGTGTCATAGTTTGATTTCTTTTCAAACTACGACGTTGGAGAACAAAATGCCGAAAGTGCACAGCCACGGTGCACTTTTCTGCCCAGCAGTGCAGTTTGAAAATATTCCTATTTGATTTACCACCACCACGTTGCACTTTGGAAATGACCCCGCAGGCCATAGCATCAGCGTCGGAGTTTGGAGTTTGTTTCCAAACTCCACTGCCACAGTCCAATTTGACACTAAGCAACACAGTTTTATTTTTGAGTGGCGCTATATAGCTCTGTTGCATAAGAGCTAACTTTAAAAGTAGTAAATGAGCACGAAAAACAAGAAATAAAGCTCAAGTAAGGATCACTTATCAGTGCCCCAATGTCGGGTGGCCGCTAGTATGTCCAGACTCGGTTAGAAATGTGCATTGGGAGCTGTCATTGCACCATATTGTCAGGAGGTTAGAGCTCAAATCTCAAAGTTGCTAGGGGGTTGTGTGTGAAAATGAATTGAAAGTGACCCTTTAGAGCCTTTTTAAGCTTGAAAATTAGGGTTTTTTGACCTTGTTTGACTATCCTGCTAGGATTTTGAACCCTTGAACCCGTTTTTGTCTAGTTGAGGCTTGTTTTACATCATTTTATTACATTTAGACACGTTTTTGGCCTCCTCAAGCCTTTATGGACCTATCGGGCACCTTGTCCTCTTTTTTTGCGAGATCACCCAAAAATCAAAATTTTCGTCCAATCTCTCGAGGGGGAAATATATTGGCATGTTTTCTCTCACTGGGTAGTAGTGGGGCAAGATTTTAAAATCATTTTTTTTTGGCTTTGATCGAGACCGTTTATTCTTTGAACCAACACAACAAGTGCAGTGCTTCAAAGAGGGGTAAAATGTAGACACAAAATGTACTGATTGACATTGTGCATCTGATCCTAACCACTAACATCGTTTCATCCTAAATCATCCTTCGGCCTAACCATTTAATCAAATACCTTTATCTGATTAAATTCATCAATATTCCTCTCTTAATTAAATAAATTAGTTATCTAATTAAGTCACCTTTTCTCGATAATTAAATTAACCATTTTGATCTAATTATCCTATTTAATTAAATAATTAATTTTATTTGATTAAATCTCTTAAGTCTATCTATTAAATTAAATAAATTAAAACCTTATTTATTTTAATCTAACATCATCTCTTTTAATTAAATAAATCAAAAATCTTTATTTAATTAATCCCTTATCACATTCTTCTCATATTTGATTTAAATAAATCCACAAATTTAAGTCAAATAGGTCACATCATCTAATCCCTTCATTAAATTAATTAACCTGAAATAATTTAATCTCTCCTCATGTCCCATCCTCCATCTTTTACCACTTACACATGAAAATAGACTTATTTGATTTGTTAAATCTCTATTTTCCTCAACAAGGCATCTTTTAAGGAATATTCCTCAAAATTGAATTCAAAATCCAAGTGGGATGAGTCCTTCCAACAAGGAATTTACTTTCTTACATGTCCTTTTCCTTGAGCCAAGTGACATTCAATGCATTCTTCCTTCCCTCTTACATGCCATTTCAACAATTTCAAAATTCAAATATATGCATTTATTGGCACAATCCTCAAAACTTGCACATCCTCCATCCATTCATAAGTGGACAAGTGGCACTTTTCCTTTGGCTAATTCTTAGTCCCACATTGCTCTATTTTGGACATTCATCCTTCTTCTCATTCTATAAATAAGAGGCCAATCTCCTCATTCTATCATCCACAATTTGAGTAAACTTACTATGCTCAAATCATTAGCAATTTTCATCCATTAACATTGAGTTCATAGCTAGGTTTTTTGCAGATTTTCAACATGGAGCTCCATTGAAGTCATCACTACAAGCATCCACCCTTCATCAAGCATCTTTATCACACCATTGGAGTTGGGAAAGGGCCAATCTTCACATCAAATTGGCACCAACTCCTTCAAGAGATTGAGAGTTTGTTTGGTTTTAGAATAGGATTTGATATTTTTTTCAAGTTTATTGTGTTCTTCATTTCATTCCTCTTCTTTTACATTCAAATGAATTTCTTGAGGAATCATGATTTTAACCTTGCATTTAATCTAATAAGTTGATTATTTCTTGTGTTTTGCAGGTGTTAGAATCTTGGTTCACAAAAACAAAGATTGAGAAGATGAAGAGGATAGTGGAAGTCACAAAATTTGACTTGGATGCCAAAACTCTTGAGTGTCATAAGCTTGAAGGAGAATTTGTTGCTTTAAAGAAAGATCTTGAGGATCATAAGATTCGGTTAGAAAAGTATAATAAGTTTCAGAAAAGTATTAATGCATTGGATGATATGTTATGCAGGCAAAAACATTCTAGAGATCCTACTGGTCTAGGATATGAAATAGGACAAATCTCTTCAAGTGGGAAAGAGTCAAAAACTAAAATAGTTTATATATTTGTAAATGAAAAATGACAGAGTTTTAAGTTCAGAAATACTCCAAGGAAGAAAATAGACTAAGCTATACTGTTGCAACTTCAAAAAGTGATGTCAATAAGAAATCAGAAGAGAAAAATGTTGATTAAATCTCAGAGCCTCCACCTATTAGACAACATCATTCAATGAGGTACAACTATTCTCAATTTCATGGTTATTGTTATTGTTGTTATGCTTATGGTCATAGAGCTAGAAATTGTAGAATTCAAGCAAGAAATGGTCCTAGTTAGAATAAGAATAAAGATGTTTACAGCTTGTCAAATCAGGACTATAATAATGTATGTTATAATTGTGATAAATTTGGTCACTTAGCAAGATAATGCTGGACGTATGCAAATAAAAATGATTGGCAAAAAAGTCCTAATCAATTGTCATATAAAAAGAAAAAGTCTATATTGGTTTGGAGAAGAAAGCAAGGGAAAGAAGAGGAAGGACTAAGTCTTGTGCATGCTGCACAAGAATCATTTCTAACTATTTAAAAAAAAATCATAAAGACATGGGGAAATGATTTGTGCATTATAAAATTAAACCCCATGGATATCAACCAAGAAGGTTGTAAAAGTTGTAGTTATATTAGCTGTTCTATGCTCTACAATTTTCTATGTTTCAGGAAAGGTTTGTTGAGATAATTGTGCTAAGAATTATGATAGGGTAAAAGCACAAACCTATGTCACACTTTCGGCCAATCGGTCGATAATGTTTCAGCCGAATCCACGGGGCAGCCACATGGCGCCTACGTGGCTCGAACTTTTCAAGCGAGTTACTTTCAGCCAAAATGTTATCAGCCGAAAAGGTGTCAGCACGGTGCCCATGTGGATGGACCTGTTTGGTCGAGTATATTTCGGCCGAAACAATATCGGTCGTAAGGGTATTGATCGAAAATACGGAAATAAAATCAAAAAAAAAAACTAGGCCCACTATTTGGAATGCTCAGGCAAAAGGATTAAGGGCGACAGCTTGTCAGCTGAGGTCATTAGCAACAACGACTGTATTTTACCAGGTTCCATCCGGGGCCATTCATTGGATTGTTTGATTCGCCTTGTCTCGTTTGTGTCTAGTTTGAGAAATTTGTTGGCTGTATTCTTGGTTAGGGTTTGATTGAAATGCAAAAATGAATTTTTCTGATGGATATTGGCCGAAAGGTATTGAATATTGTGATGTTTGTGATAAAGTTGAAGGAAATATATAAAATTGGGCATTGGAAAACTTGTAATCCTTGTAATGGCTTGGTTGTGAGGACTCATTACCTTTTCAAGATTTTGAGTCATTTTGTGTTAAATTTTCCCCAAAGATCGGTTCAAAATGTGTGTTTCCTCCAAATTTGAAGAGTTCAAACTTTTAGGCTCTCTTGCCTGTAAAACAAGAGAAACAGATAAGAATACATACATATATAATACATGTACATACATACACACATTTTGTAAGAGTTGATCTAGAAGAGAAATCCTCTCCTTGTGATGAAACATGACAACCATTTACTTGGTATTTGCAAATACTTCTAGTTTCCAAATCTTAAGGAAGAATAAAGTAGACAACTATTCATTAGGTGAGTAGAAGAGAAAAACCTCACTATGATAGGGATGAGTCCAAACATGAAATACTAGAGTCCATGACCATAAATTTGTTTTCCCAAACCTGCAAACTCACCCCTTGACAAAGCATAAATCTATTGTAGACTCTAAGGTACTTCATGGATAGAGGCATTAATTTATGAGCTACACAAGTCTTACTCCAAAATGTTCTTCATTACCATTCATTCTTTGGCTATAGAGCTAATTAACCTGATTGTCACATTTATATTTTCTAGAAAACTTGTACATTTATCATATTACTACTACATTTATAAAATTAGTTAAATTAGGTAACTGGTTTGTGCTTGATTGATTATATTCCTTTAAATAGCCTAGGCTATCTCTAATGAAAACCTATTTTCCTTCATGTTTTTATGAACTTGATTGATCCTACTTGACTTGGTTTAATTTTAGGGTTTCTTCTTCCTATTAGGGTTTTTCAAATCTACCCTTTTTTATGTTTAATATTCAAATTTGGAAATCTTTAAATATTATCTTGATTCGTTACTTTGTCCTTTTATATTGGGGTTTTTGAGATTTGTTGTGAAATCTCTTTATACACCTTAACTAACCGTAGCCAATCCACTAGTGTTTCATTTTCAAATCTCATGTCACTAGTATTTCTATTTTTTCCAATTTGAAAGTATATTTTTAATCTTTATTTTGATGTATTTTGGTTGTACCACAAGTCAATTAGGATCCTAATCTTCCACCCAGGAGTGGTTTTCTAAACCTTAGCATGACCCAGACCAATGATCTAATGATTTATATTCTTATGTGTATGTATGTATGTATGTATGTATGTATTATATATACATACATGTACATGTGTGTATGTATGTATGTATGTATTATATATACATATGTGTACATGTGTGTATGTATGTATGTATATGCATATATATATGCATGTACATGTGTACATGCACATATATGTGTATGTGCATATGCATGTACATGTATTATATATACATATGTGTACATGTGTGTATGTATACATATGTATGTACATGCACATATATGTGTATGTGTGTATGTATGTATGCATGTGTGTACATGTGTGTATGTATGTATGTATATGCATATATATATATGTACATGTATGTATGTCTATGCATATATATATATATATATATATGTATGTGTGTATGTATGTATGCATGTATGTACATGTATTATATGTACATATGTGTACATGTGTGTATGTATGCATGTATATGCATATATATATGTATGTACATGCACATATATGTGTATGTGTGTATGTATGTATGTATTATATATATGTGTATGTGTATGTGTGTATGCATGTACATGTATTATATATACATATGTGTACATATGTATGTATGTATATGCATATATATGTGTATGTACATGTATGTATGTCCATGCATGTATATATATGTGTATGTGTGTATGTATGTGTGTACTTGAGTATATACATGTGTACATACACACATACACATATATATGCATGTACATGCACACATACACATACATATATAATACATGTACATACATACACACATACACATATATATGTGCATGTACATACATACATACACACATACACACATATATATATATATGCATGTCCATACACACACACACATAGATATATATATATACATGTATATATACATGCACGTACACACATGCACTCCCACATACATACATGTGTACATACAGATATACGCACATGTAGATATGTTTATATTTTATTCCTAAGGAATTTATTTCAAAGAATTTTAACTTTATTACTTTAATATGTTTTAAGTTAGATTGAAAAATTAAGGAGATGTTAACCTTTTTATAATTTAGTGTTTGATTTAAAAAATAATTGATTACAAAGAAAGGCTAGATCATATGTGACCAATTGTAATGAAGAGTATTTTTTTATTTTGATCAAAATTTTAGTATAGAGTGGTTGAAAGGATAAATATTTTTTTTCCATATTTACTCTTGGTTGAATATTACATGCATCTATGATTTAATAGGTTCACATAGCTCGATAGATATAAAGTTTGAACTAGATCTCATTA
The DNA here is from genome assembly GCA_007258455.2 of Sequoia sempervirens. Lineage (NCBI taxonomy): Eukaryota > Viridiplantae > Streptophyta > Pinopsida > Cupressales > Cupressaceae > Sequoia > Sequoia sempervirens. The sequence goes on from VDFB02270651.1 coordinate 427,394,322, forward strand.
GATACATTTAAATTCAAAAATGTTTTCTAGTTTTGAAACTTGAAAATTTTACCTTTAATTTAAATATATATTTTTTTAGTTTTGAAAAAAATTCAATTTAAATTTGTTTAGTTCATTATGTAATTTTGTTTTAATGATATGCAGATCTCTATCTATTTATATATATCATGGCCGATGAGGGATCTCATCATTCCCTCGTTCTGAGTGAGAAGCTCAAACTAGATCAAATATATTTTAGGATAGTATTGCTAGATTGGACAATGCTCTAAAATGTTTAGAGCAAACAATTCACAACTCCCCCAATTTGTCTAATCGAGATAGATTAGTCACTATTAGACAAGAGATTATTAAGATGATTGAGACAATTCGATCATACAATCCTTATGATGAAATCAACATTGAATAGTTTTATTTTTCTCTTGCCAGGAGTGTTACTAGCACAGTGAAACATAGAGAAGTTGCCAAATTAGTTTTAGGTGAAAATGTGTTATCCATGTTCCCATTTTATAGAGGAAAAAATAAAATTAGAGGATATGTGGTTACGAGGTGTGAAGATCCTCTTGTTGCACCATTCATATACCCTAGATGGTTGGCAGCACATCATAGATGGCCTCACAATGATGAGCTGCCATTGTATTTTGTCAAACAGTTATATGCAGAATTTCATTTACATATAGAGGTGGACTACACATCTTATCCTGAGCATGCTGGCCAAGGTAAAGGCCGTTTTTATGACAAACCATAGTTTAGACCTTCAAATTTGCCACCGCCTGTGGACAAGAGGGCATTAGTTGGCCCAAACCTTTTGGTTTTACCAAAACGTTTGGAATTGGCAGCAGCAGGGGAGGCAGCAACAGGGTCCACTCAGAGTCAGATTTTTGAAAACATTGCCTCTATTACGACGCAGATTGATCAGATTTCATCTGATCGAGTTGGTAGATATTTATTATGCCCACGGATCAACCTTCCTCCCACTGAGGCTACATCTGCATCGTATGATCCATTTATTAGTGCCGATCTACCTACTCTTGCAGATGTCGAGCATATGACCCACACGACTCTGCGTAATACGTGTAGACTCTCAATTTTTGATTTACTAGCAGCATATCAGGTTATCAGTGAGGACCATGGGATTGCTCTTGACAGGGTACTAGACTTTATTAGACAACGATATCCTCATACACATATGAGCCACAGGGTGGAAAATGCAGCTCAAGATATTCCACATCAGCCTACAGAATCCCATGCACATCATGTTTCTGTTGATCCTTTAGCTTGTCCAGGTGGTCGTCAGGATGTTATAGGTCACGTTGAGGCTACTGTGACACCTGATCCTGTCCATGGGACATATAGTCGACTTCTTTTTGCTATTGATACTGTACATGCTACAGAGCCCCCTACGATGTCTTTACATTCTCGTGATCTTAGTGACATTGGTAGAGCCATCAAGCAGGCACAACAGGTACTTTCAATTTATAATTTAAATACATGTATATATTTTTAAAATTGTGTTCTAAAAAATTATGTAATGCATTTTAAAAACTTCTAGGGGTTCAACTCCTGATTGAAATTGTGTACTTGAAAATTTTAAACAGTATGGTGATTTCCCAGACTTTGGAAATTTGGAGCATGATGGCGATCCCATGCAGTATACAGATGAGGTACATTTAAATTTAATTTTAAAAAACTAATTACTTGATGTTTAAGTTTGAACACATTGAACTCAAGTACATTGTAAAATTTTTAGATAATTTTACATATATATGTGTACTTGAACACATGTAGGGGTTGGGATGAGGCTCAGGACACAGATCAGGAGATATTGGATCAGGACATGGATCCACACATCTTGGATCAGCAAAGCGATCGGTCCATGGATCGAGGGAGAGGTCGAGGGAGAGATTGATCCATGGATCGAGGGAGAGGTCGAGGGAGAGATCGAGCCATAGATCTGATGATTCTATTCATACCAGACATCCCTCTCTTTGAGATTTTTTTTATAGTATTACATGTTTGAGATCATTTTATTACATGTTGGAGACACTTTTTATGATTTATGTATTGAACATTTGGATGTGTTACATACTTATGTTTTATGGTACACATATATATACTTGTTATAATTTACATGTCACATTCATACAGTTATGTTTTATGGTTTGAATCTAGGTTTGTTATATACGTGCATTATTATGGTTTGATGAACTCACTTACATTACATCTATAAATACATCGTGCATTAAATTAGTTTATGGTTTTATGGTTTTATGTTTTATGGTACACATATATATACTTGTTATAATTTACATGTCACATTCATACAGTTATGTTTTATGGTTTGAATCTAGGTTTGTTATATACGTGCATTATTATGGTTTGATGAACTCACTTACATTACATCTATAAATACATCGTGCATTAAATTAGTTTATGGTTTTATTTATTTAGCAAGGAACAAGTACCTTTATTTAAATTTAAATTATGGTAACTTGTTCAAATGCACTTGTTGTACATATAGATAACTTTACATTGTGAAATCAAAATGTTGGACTCCACTATCTAATGGTTGCTATTTGTAAATTTAAAAAGATGGACATGTACATGTAATTAATTTAAATAAATAGTTCAAATGAATTTGTCTTTAATAAATAGGTCAAGAAATAGAAAAAATTGAATGCAAATATGCTTGAGATTAATGCTATATATTTTAAAGTAGAACATAAAAATGCAATTGGAAATAGATGATAGTTAGATTGAATTCTTTAAAGCTCTAAATGTTCATTTTTAAAGTCAGTAAAAGTTAAATATATTTAAATTGTGCATATATCATGCTCTACATTAACCTAATTTCTAATTCCATATAATCTAATACACATGTTCATTTGAATGTGCATGCAAAGAATTCTTGAACTAGATGATGAGCTATACTTGTGTCAAGTTGAATGTAAATGAAATCATATATATATATATGTTTGAAAGTGTTCACTTAAGAATGAACCATATAATTCAAATAAAGCATGCAAGCTATAAGTGGAGTTGAATGTAAATGAAATCAAATTTCTAGTCTTGAAAGTTTAAGAATTCCATGTGGAACATTTATATATATGTAATTAGAAATTGATATATATATTTAAATCTTGAAAGACATGCACATTTAATATTAAATTAAAAATTGATGACAATTCTATATAAATTAAAAATTGATCAAGTAGATCTCTTGGATGACAATTCTATATATAAATTAAAAATTGATCAATCCATATTTAATTGTATTGGAAAGATGGACCAAATTACATACATGGTCTCAAGCTATACATGGTAAACAAAGCTAAATTGATGCCAAAATGTAGCTATCTCAAGCACCCCAAACACCATCACTATGATTCACTACAATGTTCATATATTCCAATGCACCTTAAGGTGAACAAGAAAGGCCAAACCAAGAGAACCTGGATACAATCTAACATTAACAAAATGGATAAATAATTTAGTTCTATACTTAAAAGATAGGAGCTAATATTCTTAAGCAAATTTGGATTTTAAAGATGAAATCAAATTATAAGGTCAAGTGATTTTTTATTAGGAGATTGGATTTGGAATGGATGATAGTCTAGATTTAGGATAAGGTCCCTAGATGTTGAAAACTTTGGGTGATGAAGAAAGGACAAGATGATGTATGGACTAGATTGAGACCAAGTAACCAAAATTTGATGTTCAAGTGATGCCTTTTTATTATTAAGGATGGAGAATGGATGTATGGTTGAGATGGATCTAGATGGATAATTTTTAAATGATTCTAGGATGAGGGATGCGTACCTGATGAAAATAATAAAATTAGGATGTGATGATTAGGATACATGAAAATCCAAATGATCATTTAAAATTATTGAATTTCGTGCATTAGTAATGTATAAAAAATAAAGAAAACTAGAGACAACATTTATGTCTATATTCTTCACCACTCAAACACCAAATCAACTAGATAATTTTATATAAGTTTGTGGAGTTGAATGTTCAAATGAAATGAAAGATTTGAATGTGAACTTAAGAATTCCGCAGAACATAAATAAATTTAAATGCAAAATTGGAACATAGACTAGGTTTTGTACATATTGTTGCACGTATATATATATATATATATTCAATCTAGCTCATGTATATAGGTGGAGTTGAACAAATATTTAAATTCAAAGATTTGAAAGTGAAAGTTTAACAATTCCATGTCAAACATAAAAATTTACAATTAAGGAATCTAGAGAGATGATATAAAGGAATTTCTAGAGATTCTCAAGAGTGAACTTAAAAGAATGAACCATGTCCAACATGTAAAAATGCAATTGGAAATTTAGATGATTTAAAGGAATTTAGGCAAAATATAAATTAAAACATTTTTAAAGTCACTGGGTTTTGTATCAAGCATATATATGATCTAACATGTATACATGTCACATTCTAAAAAAAAACCCATTCTAAATCATGTCACATGTCCAATCAATACAAATATATATTATCTAGATTTGGAGTCATAAATGTGTACACATGTATCCAAAAAATAACTTAAAGCTCCTGGTACATAAAATTTGGATCCTCTCTATATTTAATTATCTCTAAAATCTTCTCATGATCTTCAATAGGCAACCTCCACTTTTGTTTGGCACGTCCTCTTTTAGGTAAAGTTTCTAAATTTATTTTTGTTGCCAAAACTAAGTGACTGTAATGTAGAACCTTTTGTCTTGGCCTATAATCAACAAATATAATACCATTTTTATCTATCTTTATTTGTTGATAATATGTGCCTTCAATAACGACTGATCCAATGGGATACTCTTGTCCATCACCATCTATCATCAATTCGACCAATTTTCTTTTTGGTTGTGTACATCTTAGTAGATAGTAATCTACACCTTCCACATTTTCAGGATCTGCAACTACAACGAAAATATCTCCTGTACACACACCACATATTTACATATTTAAGTAAATTATACATTTAAAAGTTGTAAAAATTTATATTTTATATTTGAAACTTACTTAAACATAGAATATATATATATATAAATTTAAATCTTGATTTTAACTAAATTAATCAATTTGGACATACCTATAACAACTAAATCAGATACACGTTCGTAATCAGCTGAATATAGTGGATCATAGACATCAACATTGTCATCTTCAACAAAAGGAGGCATTGATATTAATTGTTTCATTTCCCATTGTGAAACATACCCATCTCTAATATTCTCACATTGATCAATATTTGCATTGTCCTCAATGCAATCAATACAAAAACATGATTTTTCTCTCACATTCATTGCATAAGTCCTACTACTCACCGTTGTCATGATTTGATGTAGATTTCTAATACCATGAATTGCTTGAAAATTATAAGGATTTGATCGATCAATATCTGTTTAAATTCAAACTTGAAAATTCAATTTGAAATCATGTATGTACTTGAACTTTGAAATTCAAATTTTTAACAAATTTTGACTAGACATACATACCTGTAACTTCCCAAAAATACCGTGTGTTGTATGTTGAGTCGCGAGCAGAAAAATGAATTTTGCACCATTCAACAATTTCGTTTGCATTCCGTATGGCATTACCTACAAGTTAACACAAGTTGGCACAATTTGTCACCTATTACTTTCAAAGAACTTAAAAGAATTTAATTTAGTTAAATTAAATATATATATATATATATCTAATCTTTTAAAAAGTATGAAGCTAAATTGGACATACCAGCAAGTTCATGTTGACGAAGTGCATGCTTCACACATGCTCCTGCTCCATTGTGCTCTCCTTTTCCATGTCCACTCTCATAAAAATTCCACAAAAATTTGGTGTTGCGTCTAGCATGTTGACTGCTTAACCAAACAAAGGCTTTTGCAGACTTAAATTGTCCTGTGAAGTTACAAATAATTAAACACTTGAAAACCAAATTATCTTCAAAAAAAAATTTAAGTCTCAAAGTTAAAAGTAAATATAAATTAATTAAAAATAATTTAAAAACCAATGTACTTACCAGCACATCCATCAGACCATATCCAGTGTTGTTCTTGATTTATGCCACGTCGTCTTAGGTCTTCAAAAAACATTTTGAAACAATGAGCTACATAGCTTCTATCATGATTCGTATCATCACTGATATAAAAGTGAACCTCTTTGATGATAATTCTATCATCTTTGCTACTTTGTATTCCATCGACCGCTAACTCTGCATGCCTGTAGCAAACTTGCACGAAGATTGCAACTTGCTCTGAATGATAATATTGACTTTGAATCTCAGTTTGAGGACTAAATGTATAGTTCTCAGAGAAATCTACAATAGAGAGAATACAACCTGGTGGAAAACAATTCTTTGAATAACGAAATTGCTTAGATTTCCATCTTGCACCATGACAATGTTGGATATGTGGATATATGATATTGCAAAATTTACTCATGAATTCATTGTAAGGCAATCCACTCTCTTTGAGAACAATTTTTTGGCCTCAACTCCTGACTTCATTAAGTATGTCTCATATTCAAATCTCTTCCAAGTAACTTGCATTTCATTATTGTCAACATGTAAAAGATTCTTCAAATCTCCACAATCATTACATACATTTTTTATACACTGAACGTTGAATTCATCCGAATTTTCTGATTTTTCACATAGAAGAGACTTCACAAATTGTGTTGTGCTTCCAGGGATGGCTAAATTTTGATCAATTGTTGCCATAACTTTTCTATATGATTGTAGGTGTAGATCAAATTCAACATGATTTCGACAACAAGTTTCACGTACTTTATTTATACGTACAAATGATGGTCGTAGTGTTTCAAACATCCTTTGACAAATCTTCACATTTAAAAATTCTTGTTTAAATGCTTCAAAAGTTCACTTTGTGTTGTATCTATAAAATGTTTTGGATGAGAAATTTTTGTACCATCATCACCTATTATTTGTATAGTATCCCTTCTATTGGAAGAAACACGAGAGTGGGTGGTCCAATATTCAACAACTTGTTTCTTTACATCTTCTGAAATTCTATCTTTTTGAGGAACCCTACAAATATTTACCCAATTTTTCTCAAATTTTCCATCTATTTCATCTCTCTTTTAACAGTTCTCCTAGAAACATTTAGTAATTCAAAAAATTTACCCAATACATCTTTGACAGTTCTCCTAGAAACATTTAGTAATTCAAAAATTGCTTGAACTTGTCTTCTATATGATAATTTCTTACTAGAAATTACAGTCATCAACGCTCTACGTGCAACACTTAAATCACTAGACCAACTCTTCTTTTCAATACATTCTAATGCTTCTTGCAGGTTTTCAACAATTGTTTGTTTTAAATCTGATGAATTTTTCTATTATCAACCCCTAACAACTCCAAAACAGGGGTCATTTCTTTTCGTCTAAATAACTTTGCAATTAACTGTGCTCTTCTAATTAGAGATTTCTCTTCAAAAAATTCATCCCATATTTTTTTAGAGTGTAATTTTAATGTGCTTTCAGATAACATATCTTCAGATGAAATATTATTGAAAAGAGAATCTTCATCCATCTCCATCAAATTTTCCATACCATAGTCCAAAACATTTATATTAGTACTAGGTTCAGTTTGTTCTTGTACCTGTACGTCACCTTGATCATCAATATTTTCCATGGGTTGTTGTTCAGTAGATGTTCCTTCATCCGCTTTTCTCTTTCTTTGTCTTACTCGTGTTCGATCATACTTCCTCGATCTAGCCCTTGGATTTGCCATCACAAATTACACTCAAATTTGAATGATTGCCTACATACAAATTTGTACACACATAAGCTTTCCATGAAACATGTACATGTAATATAGCATAAATATTTTAAAAAGCTTGTAACTAGATGCAAAACATAAACATAAAATATTTAAACAAAAGTTTTTAATAAACATAAACATGCAAAACATAAAATATTTTTAATTGAATAATGAATATATTTCTACACATATTTCTTTGATGTTAATATTTTAATAAAAAAAAAAAGTGAAAACAAACTTCAAATGCATTTTCAATAAAAAACATAATCAATTAAATAAATTAAAGATCAATACACCTTAAAAATATCTCTCCTCTTCTCCAAATGCCTTTTTTTTTTGTCGAAATAAGTCTTGTAAATTTCAGAAATGATAAACCTTCCAAAATGTTGAAATAAATCTTCTTTAATGAAAATAGTCGAGAAAATTTTGAAATATTTGTTATTTTTGAATTTTTTTAATTTGATAAATTTGAAAGAAAATAACTTTATTTTATTTCATTAGTTTTCGGCCGAGTACTTATCAGCCGATAAAGTTTCGATCAATTAATTTTTGGCCAATTCGTTCCCAGCCGATAGGGTTTCGATCGAAACTTGATCGACCGAAAACGTGTTGGCCGAAAACATCTAGTTGGCATCCTACATGGCAGCTTACTCATCATTTTTCAGAATTTTCTGAAACATTCATTTTTGGTAGAGTATTTCTCTAGTCAGATTGATTTTTTTGCAAAAAATAAAAATACCCTTTTGTAGAGCTTGAAGTGTAGAATCCAAATATATAATTTTTATAATATTTTGATTAGTTTTAATATCTTTTATTTTTAAAATAATGCAAGTAGGTTTTAAAAATAAAAAAGAGGCTGATTTGATATTAAAAAAATGATAGTAAAGTTTATTAAAATGTTTTAAATATTATATGAGGCATAAGAGGAGAGAGTCTACTTCAAAAGGGTATATTTTGTTTTTTGAAAATGATTGAAAAAATTGAAATTAGTTGACGGCCCGTGAAAACTGTCAAATTTGACATGTTTGACTTTAAAACGTTATTACGAGAAAAATATACATCAAAATGTGATTTTTTTTTTCCATGCACAAGATATTGAAATTACCTATTTGGAAAAAAAAAGGGAGAAATGAAGTTTTTTTCATTTTGTTTCTTTACGGCCCGTGAAGTCACTCTTTTATGAAATTTTCAGCATTCCAAAATTTGTCCTTAAATTGATAAAAACATAATAAAAAATTTATTTTTTTAAATTTTAAAAATTACAGGAATAAACTACACCAAAAGTTCTACATTTTATTAGTTTACACCATTTTGAAATTCAAAACATAAAGACCACTTTTATGTGGTCGAAGTTCAGATTTTTTTTTGCTGTTAGCCGATTCCTTTATAAAGTGTGACCCCATGGATATCAACCAAGAAGGTTGTAAAAGTTGTAGTTATATTAGTTGTTCTATCCTCTACAATTTTCTATGTTTCAGGAAAGGTTTGTTGAGATAATTGTGCTAAGAATTATGATAGTGTTGCCTATGTGTATGGTGATAGTATTGATTTGTCAATGATGTTTTGAGAGTGGTCAAAGTGGGCAGTCAAGCGGATAGTATAAAAGGAAACTATGCTTTGGTTACACAAGAGATTCATCATGTATGATAGTCTTGTTAAATGTTATAGCAAATGGTAGTCATTGAATGAAAAAGTGTTGTGAAAGTGCAAGGAAGGGATAGAAGGCCATTAAACTAGAATGACAAGAGACCGCCTAGAAGGAGCTAGATGATAGTCACGTCAAGGAGGATAGTCACATGAAGTATGAAAGTCCATTCATCCAAAATAAAGATAACTTGTGGTAAACAACAATGGATGACAGATGAAATGAAAAGTGTTGCATGCTTATAGTTAAAATGATGGTCATAAGTACAAATGAATTGTTCATGTTAAACAAACAATAGAGATATGTTGCTTTGACAGTATCACAAATTGCTGGAGTTTGGTAGAAATCCCTGTTGGTCCTGGTATGCAACAATTTAGGAGGAAGTGTCTTCACGCTTATGCAGATGTTACAAAGTGTGGTTTCATGTAGTTGTTACTTGATGAGAGTTTGTTGGTCTCAGCCACTGGTTTTTGCACATAGTTAAGGTGATTTGACATGATATAACATAGTGGTATTGGTAAGGATAGTTCATCATGTGTTTTTAAACCCTGTAATAGTGTGAGTGGTTTATATTGATTTTTTCAAAGTGAATAGTCCTATCATGAAAAGACAATGATCCATGAACCTTTAAAATTGCTAGTAGACAATCAAATAACAGTGATCATATGACAATGATGTTGAATGGTGGACTAAGAATATTAATGACTATCATCAATGCTTAACAATGTCTTGATATATATGGCTATGAGATAGATAATGAGATATCATCAAAAGGAAACTACCATGAAAGCAACATATGGAATTGTTGCAGAGATAAAGTGACTATTTTGACCATGTTGACATTGGAAGTGACATGATGCCAGGGGTCTTGCTAAACTTGACAATTATATGTTTTATATGCTTTCAACTACAATTATTGTATACCAGATAGGGGAGTTCTATAAGACAACAATCTATCATAGCTTAGTGGTATGTTTGGCTCAGATGTTTAGTGGCATGTATGCTCTCTTATTGAAAAGGGGAGAAGTGCATCTTATACAATGGTTACTCTTTGATTTTTCATGCTTACACAAGTGATTTACTTGGACAACATTTATGTTCTTGACTGTGGTAACAAGTGGTTTCAGGTGGAAAGGATTGCATGATATTTTAATGTCTTAGTTTTGAAAAATTCTCAAAGATGGATGACAGGGTTTCTCAATGATCTTTTGGTTTTTACTTGTATCAAACTGATAGTGCTACTTTTGAATGTGACAGTGCGTAAATGTTTAGATATGCCACATATTTGATGGATGCTTGGTTCTCATATATTGGTATTCATACTTGCTCTTTGAATAGTACACTTGAATAAGTGATATTCTTGCTTTGCTCTCACTTGGTATAGGTGAGTACATGTGATGACTTATGTGATACATTGGATATCTTATCAGTGTGGTATTTATATGATGTAGGTTTATTGATTTTATTAGAATGACTATTGGTCTGACATTTCATTGGGCTGTAATAGTCAGTACCTATTGACAGTGATTAAGGAATCTGATAGTGGTTTTAGTTGTTGCTCTTGTGCATTTAGATAGGGGGAGCAGCTCGTGCATATTATTTTAATGAAAGCTTGTTCTAGAATTTGTTTGCATGGTCTTTGAGGGGACAAGGAATAATAGTGGAGGGCATTCCAGTCAAGATGTTTTGTGTTGTGTCAATTTCATGTATACTCTTTACCACTTTTTTTTGTCTTACTTTTCTTTGTGTCAATTAAAAACAATGGGATTTCGATTGTTTTTTACGATTATCATACCGATTAACTGTAATCGGGTTTATAGTGCTTACCTGGGCATTTTTTTGTTGAACGGTTGTAGTTGTTTGGGCATTTTGTTCAGTATTTTAATGTTGGGTTTAGAGTTAATAATGCTCTCTTTAAACCACCAAGTTTTCCAGCAGCTTGTAGAAGTTTTGTTTTGTCAAAGAAAAAAAAAGACAATCTTTGTTACCTAGAAAACCTTGTCATTATGTTTGTGGGTTTAGCCACGTGTTTATCATTTGTGGGTTTCTTGTATATTCATGTCAGCTTTGCAGATTATATGGCAGTTATATATTGTTTATCCTCAATGCTTTCTTGGCAAGATGGGTTTCATTGGATTATGGTTGAAGTTTTGTGTAAGAAAATGTGTTCTTACAACTAGGAAGGGAAGTTTTAGATTTGGTTTCTCATGGAAGTTATTGATACAATTTTTCAAGAGGTTTTCACCTAATTTTGTTTTGAAAATAGAGAGCATATTAAATGCTTTGTTGTGCTCATTTTTATGTTGATGAGAGGATTTGGAAAGAAAAAAATATATCTTTCAAAAAGGAAATATATATATTGTTTTGAGATTCAAAATTTTGTGACTTTGATTCTGAGGTCATTGCAGAACAAAGTATGTAATTAATGAAATAGAGATCAACTCTGTATTTACATTGCTTTCGTACTTGTACATTTCAAAATACTATAAGTGAGATAGCACTATAAGACTATCAATGAGATAGCACCATTGTCAGTGAGACAAATCAGCCAGTGAGGCTTTGTACAAAGAATATTTTCAAATAAGGCCAATGAGGCCAAGTTCAAGTGGTTTTATTCCCTAGGAGGGTTTCCACTCAAGACAATCTTTGTGACAATCTCTTAAATGTGTTTGTTCATTTGATTTATATTGCATAAGTTCATTCACGATCTGAAAATGAATAAAATAAATATAAAGAGTTAATTTGTTTGTTAACACTGATTCACCCCCCCTCTCAGTGTTAACTGTACTTCAACAATTTAACTAAGTCTAAATAATTTTCCTCTCAAATTTGATTTATTTAAATCCTAAAATCTAAGTCAAAATTGTCAAATCACCTAACCTACCATTATTTAATCAAATCCTGATTAAATCTAATCTTAATTCATGCCCCATCCTCTAGCTTTTGCTACTTGCACATGGAAATACATTTAATTAATTTATTAAATCCCTATTTCCTCTCAACTTGGCATCTTTAGGGGAATATTCCTCCAGGTTTGAAAATTCCTCCAAGTGGATTTGTCCTTCCAACAAGACATTCATTTCCTCTTACATGTCCTTTTGCATTGAGCCAAGTGGCATTTAATTCATTCTTTTTCCCTCTTGCATGTCATTTCACTATTTTCAAATTCCACCTAATTTCATTTATTGTGCACATTCATCAAAATGTGCTCAGGCTTCCTCCATTCACATCTTGATAAGTGTCACTTTCTCATTGGGTGTTGAATGATCCCACATTGCTCATTTTTCTCATTCCTCCATCTTTTCTTTCTATAAATAAGAGGCTTCTCTCCTCATTTTGATCATCCACAATTTGAGCAAGTCTACTATACTCAATTTCATCCTCAAGCATATCTATTTTCATCCATTTTATGAAGATCTTGGCTAGGTTATGCAGATTTTTCATCATGGAGCTCAATTGAATCTTCACCAAAGTGTATCACTCATCAACATTGCATCATAGGAGTTGGGAAAGGGCCAATTTCCACATCAAATTGGCACCAATTCTCCCATGGGATCAAGAATTTCTTTACATTGAATAGGATTTAAATGGATTTCATGGGGAATCTTGATAATAATTTGCATTTGATCTAATACTGTTTGTTTCTTGTGTTTATGCAGGTCTAGGATATGGGTTCTACACTATATAAAGCTTACGATTCCTTCGCTGATAATTTAATTCAACCTTCTTATGAATGATGAATTGCATAGTTTAGGGATCCTCAGGTCCTTTGATTCATGTGCATGACTAGTAGCACCAAGTTAATTAAGCATTAGAGTTGGCCCCACAACATCCAAACTCCAATTGAGTCTATTCATGAAGCATTGGAAAGCTAATTAAGATATATATGCATTGATATACACTCTGATACACTTTAGGGCATTATTTTATGTTTTGATATATCTAAATTTGGAGGATCTTTTTATAAGGATTCTTTTTTAGATCAACATAGATTATTAATGATGGGTGTATTGACCTAAAATTGCAAGCTTCTTTTTGTAGCTTCTTAGTATGTCGCAATAGGACACTTAATTTATTAATCCTATTGGATTTATAAACCCATGAGTAAAGAACAATGGTAAGCTTTGGTATATGCATTAGCTAATATATCTCAATATCTATTCATTTATCACTTCAAAACCAATTTCAACTCCAAGCATGCTCTCTTTATGAGATAGTCTCCAAATCAACTTGTTCCTCAAATTCCCTAATCAATTTTAAGGAAGTTATTGGATACTAAAATATTGAATTGTACCTCTTTTCTATGAGCTCTATTTCCTTAACATAACATGTTAGTTTGGCTACCTTTTCTCTTATTTTAATACCTTGTACCTGTCGATGTGAGGATACCAGTATGGGCCAAATTATGCTTGATACATGGAGAATTGAAGCATAATGAAACCTCCAATACTTGAATCTCAACAAGATTGATCAAACAAGATTAAAACCAAACACTTCATCAAAACCTAACATACTAAATTATGAAAGCTATCAAAACATCTATTCTAATCCATTCAAAATTTATCTTGTTGTGGAATTGGTGTCGTGTTGATGTGGAACGATGACCCTTTCCCAATCTCGTGATTAGTGAACTTGTTTTAGTCGATCCTATGGAAGAGAATCAATGAAAACATGGTGTTTGAAACATAAATTATGTAAAAATGAACATGGTGCAAGCTAAGTTACCATGATTTTATGCTAAAAATGATCTAATTATGCAATTGCTAAGCTAATCTAAGCTATTTTGATGCTAAAAGATGAAAAACATAATTTATTTACAAACTAAGATGGATGCATGGAAGCCATTAATGGATGATCTAAGCTATTATGCAATGAAAATAAACTAAAACAAGCTAAAAAGTGAGTAAAAGATGAATATGCATGTGATTAAATTTAACAACATAAGTTTGCAATAAAAGATGGATCCATTTGTCTCCAAATAGTGATCTATTTATAGGAGAGAAATTAAGGATTGGATGGTTGAGATTAAAAACTTAATCAATAGCTCAAGATAACAGGGATGAGAGGCATGTATCATGGATTCTCATCAACGTATGAGAATGCGTGATGAAAGTTAATCAAAGGCTCACACTTGCCTCAAAAAAGCACACTTTTGACTTGATCAAATAGGTCAAAGGTAACTTGCTTAAGAGGTTAAAGAGTTAACTTGCATTTGAAGCTAAGTGAGTTGATTGGAGGAAAGAGAATATTCCTTTAGGGTGAGGAAAAAGGGATTTTACAAATTAAAACAAAGTTTTAATTGTGCAAAAAGGATAGAGAATATTCCCTTTGATTAGAGGAAATTAGTTTAATTGCTAGTTTAATTTATGCAACTAGGGAATTAGAAGAATTAAGAGACTTTTATTAAATTAGGTGATTTAATAAATAGGGGAGGGGGATGAAATGATATTTAATTAAATAACATAGGGTTATTTAATTAAATAAGATGACTTAGGGTATTAAATTAAATATTTTGATTTATTTAATTTAATGAGATGAAGTATTAGTGTGAAAAGAGATGAATTAACCCAATTAAATTAATTAGGCTTGTTGGCCTCCTCTAATGGTTCAATAACTAAGCCCCTAAAGTTGTAACTTAGAGATTAGATATATGCACTAACTAGTTATCTTGCTCATCATGAAGGTTCATTTCATTGTCAACCTAGGGATGTGAACTTGAAATGGGTTCGCACTGTATGTGCACTAGGACTCAACTGTAGTCATCCTTATCCTACAACTAGAAAGGAATCAATACTAAAAATAAAATGTTGGAAGGGAACTAGCATAAGAATTGAGCATGAATTACCAACTAAACTGAACATCAACAACTAAACTGAAAATGGATGACAGAAACATAAATCTCAGCAAATAGACAGGAGTTACTTTGTCTTCCTTGAATGCAAGAATAGTGTTCCAATGGCTGCAGGTACAAACAATTACTGAGACCGAAACTAATTACTGAACAGAAAAGTAACTATTAAACTAAATGGATGGAATTCTCACCAAGTGGACCCCCTTGAATGAGTCTTCCTTAAGCTAACTTAGATGCAACAAATCAAAGTATCATTTTATTTATTGAAAACATGATTACATAATATCAACAATAAGACCATATTACTTGAAATTGAAAATGCAAGTACAATCTCAGAACATCCAACCTTGTGAAAAGGGGCATGTATGACCATTATTTATAGGAGAAAGGCTTCTAACTAATTCCTAACTAACTAAGAAGTCAACTCCAACAGAATAGGAGGATGCCATTTATTGAAAGCATAAAAAATGGGGAGGAAATTATGCATGCACTAGATTTAGTCAAAGCATAATTTCCTCAATGAGGATCCAGCACAACAACACTCCCTAGATTTGCTCAACTAATAGATATGATCATTTAAAGGTAAGTTACAACTTACAAATGAGTTGGGAGTTTCCCTCCATTGACCTTTTTAATGACGATCTTTTTGACTTCTTTAGCAACCGACCAACTAGCATGAAATCCTTCCTCCTCACAATCTTCATTTATATTTGCATCCTGATGTAAACCTGCATAATAACATTAGTGTGCACAAAACAATTGTGTATCCATAATCACCTTAGAATAACATTCATTCAATCACATGTAATATTAACATAAATATGTCACATAGTAGGTTAATATTATCAAAAGTCACAAGGATAAGTTCATGCCCAAGGTTCATAATTTTAGGGAAATAACATAGATAGTTTCAATAACCAGGTGCTAAAGTCTATGATAACAACAAAAAATATATGATAAACCCTATCAAAATTGAGCCATTATTTGGACTCATCATCTCCCCCCATCCTAATGATTTGTTGGTCCTCCAGTAGAGGGAACTCTATTCCTTTTCCTTGTAAAAGCTCTAAAGTCACCAATTGTTGTTTGTCCTTGATCAGTCTCTGCAATATCTAAATTTGGGTCCCAGTAGAACCCCTACTTGTTTTCCAATCTGCCCCACCTTGACCTCTCTATATCTATATCATACTGATAGGTTTTGTAATTTGGTACTGGCCACAACAAAATAGATGGCTGAAATATCAATGGAAGCCAATAGTACCGCTTCATCCTCCCAAGATGCATGTACCAGATGCTTCTTATGCAAGCTGCATAGTAATTCTACATGGAATTCGGTTCAACTTGTTTTAGCTGATTAGGAAGATCATTCCATCTTTGCAATATATACCCCAATACTATTTTTCCTATAGTAGTGGCTATCTGCTCATATTCCTTGTATGCTTTCTCCCTAGTAGGCATGATCCTATTTTTGTACTCCGGATTATAAATAATTATGTGCCATGTGTAGTAAATGTTTGAAGGGTTACTTGATTTAGCTCTTAGAGACAAGGGGGTATGGAGTTATCTTTTTGTGTATATTTTAAATTGCCGCCCCCAGCTAATTTCATTTTGCATCCATGACATGAATTCCCTCAAGTGAATATCCCCAATGTATAATAATGGATTCCAGTCATGGTCATTAGGAACAACATAATTATGCAAGTATAGTTCACACAACAAATTTTTAACTTCAAGTGGAGAGGATTGGTAGGGTTGGAAAAAATCCTGTGGTGTTTTAATGGAAGGGCTTAAACTGGAAATGACCCTTGACAACTTGAAAGAAAGATGATGCTCCTTTAAATGCAGTGCATATATCCTTGGAGGAGTTTTGCATGCTATCATTTGAGGAACTAGAGCCATACATTATCTACCTTATCCTTTAATGTAGAAATATTTGCATTCTTTTCCTCAATTTATGCATTTTTCTTATTAACTTCTTCCTATAGGTTGTCTTTCTTTATTCTACTGTTCCTCTTTCTTCCCCATTTCATTCCATAATTCCAGGGCTACTGATGCCCAT
Organism: Sequoia sempervirens; assembly: GCA_007258455.2. Classification (NCBI taxonomy): domain Eukaryota; kingdom Viridiplantae; phylum Streptophyta; class Pinopsida; order Cupressales; family Cupressaceae; genus Sequoia; species Sequoia sempervirens. Next base: position 427,411,666 of record VDFB02270651.1, read on the forward strand.
GAAAATGTAGGAGGTTTATGTTTTCCTACTAGGATCTTTCCTTGCACTGGCTCATGCTATTCAAATTTCTTCGATTGTAGTGGTTCTTTTTGTTCATCTTGCTCTAGTTGTAGTGGTTCCTAATTTTCAACCTGCTCTGCAACAACAGTAAGGTCTGCTAATCCTATGTTTGATTGTTCCTTAAAATCTTCTTCCACTTCTATATTTACCTACCCCATAGGAGCTTTTGTCTCCTTCCTAGGTGTCCTTCTGAGTCTAGGGATCATTTTTGGAGGCATATCAATAGCTGGCTCAGATGGTTTTGATTTCTTTGGAGGGATTTTATTTTTCTCAGAAGCTATAGGATGACTGGTGTCATCAAAATTTTGTTTCCTAGGGCTAGGTTTTAATTTTTCTAGTTTTTGCTTCTTCACCTCCCCTTTTCTAATTTCTACCTCTCTCATTTGTGCTTCCTCTTTTCAAATAACAGCCCTAGTATGAACTGAAGTTTTAGGGAGAACATTGACGTTAGGGTCAAAGTATGAACTTTCTTCAACCAAATACTCTGATTTAGAGGAGCCAATTTCTACTGTTGATTATGCTGCAGGAGGGTTTGTACCAAAAGTTGAAGCTCCAGGAGTGGTTTTAGTAACCCAATCACCCTTACTAATCCTACGAGCTTCAAGATGACCTCTAGGACCCACATTTTCTAATCTGAACTGATCAATGCTAAAAAATTCTTCCCATGACATACCAGACACTTGTTGCAAAGATTTTTCTACTAAAAATTTAATCAAATAGTGATGGGAAATAGAGTTTTCCCTACCTTTCTACATTTCAGCTGCCATGATTGCAAGAAGGTTGTGCAACACATTTGGGAAGTTCATCCTCTTTCCATGTCTCATGTGGTTCAGAAGCTTGAAATGTAAATAATGAAGGCATTATTGGCGACCCTTGCAGGTAATATATTTGATAATGTAGATAGCAACTTGTTTCCATTTTTCTAGCAGAGAAGTTCTCCTTGTTCCTTGTTTGTCTACCACAAGTGGAGGATCACTAGGCTCAGTGAATTTTTCCCTAGCTGACCTAGCATCCTTAGAAATAGGGTAGGGTTCTCCTTTAACAGGAAACCCTATTACTTTATCTATCCTCTCTTCATTGACTATAACTTCTAGCACTTTAACCATTGTCTTACCATCATAGCGTGTTTGTGCAAATTCCAAAACAATGTTCTCATTGAAACTATCTAGTTTTAGAAAGTAGTCTAACCATCCACAAATTTTGAATTCGGCCAGAGAGAGTGCATCTTGTAGTATCACCTAATGAACTGTAGGTTCATTTCTAATCAACTAGCCTCCCATTGCTTCTACTCACAATCCGACAAGCACCTCTACAAAATCTTCTTTCCTGCTATCCTCCTTTTGAAAACCCAATTTCTTTCTGCTTCTTGCAACTCTTCTCCAGTGCTAACACCAATGTCGTATGATTCTTCAATTTATGTTTTTGGTGACATTATGACTATGACTAAGGAAAAAAGGAAGACATAAAGGAGGGACATCATCAAAGAAAATGGTGATGGTAAGTTTCATATCATACATGCAGGCCATCATTTCAACTATATTATTTCAAATTTTCTCATTTTAAATTTTCAGCCATGATGGCACATGAATGACATGTATGACATATGGAAACATGGGTTCACACTCCCCCCCAACCTAAATTGAAGCACGTGTCCGCACAGGCTAGGATGTAATTATGATGTGAAAGGGCAGAGTACAAATATGTGCTATGTGAAATATCAATATTAATGTATAGTAATTAAACAAATGCTTTTAAGATAATTAAGATACATCAAGTTGTTACACACATACCTAAAAATTTGGAGTGTCATTTGCAAAGATGTGGAAGTACAAGTTACTTTAAAAATACAATTGAGCTTATTAAATGAACTGATGATGGATTGAAGTGATGGTGGAGTTATGGAAGAGAGAGAAAGGATGGAGATGGATGGGTGGATAGATTTATTGATGGAGAAATTGATTCCCACAAAAAGTGGAAATCTTTATTATGATTGCATGCATACCTTGACTAATTAGAAGGATGGACACTAGGTCTGCTTCCTTTAGCTATAGGAACTTTAGAGATCTTATGTTCAATAAATTGCTACATGAGTTCTTGTTTGGAAGCCGGTTTATGGTATAACCTGAGATGATGACCTTGGACCAGGAGCTTGAATCTGACAATATCAATTGTTGTGAGTTGAACAACACCATTGGAGAAGACTTCCGCAACTTCATATGGTCCCAACCACCTGGTTTGCATTTTTCTTGCATTGTTTTTATACCTGGAATTATAAAGAAGTGCCTAGTCACCTAGCTGAAACTTCTTTTCATGTATTTGTCATGCCATCTGACTCTTTGGTTCTGCAACATCTCAGTATGATGGAGAGCTGATTTTCTCATCTCATCCAAGGCATTCAGTTGCATGATCCTATCCTTTTGTGCCTTAGACATATCCATCCCAAGGTCTAGTGTTGTCCTAAGAGTTTTATGTTCAAACTCTATAGGCATCATGGTTGTTTTTCCATACAAAAATTCAAAAGGAGTAAAACTAGTGGTTGCTTTCTAAGTGGTTCTATAAGCCCAGATAACTTCTGGAAATCTATTTTCCCAATATTTTTTGTGAATAACCACTATTTTGGTCAAAATAACCTCTACTTCCCTATTTGTTACCTCAAACTGGCCATTGGCTTGAGGGTGATAGGGTGTAGATTTCCTATGCCTTACATTATATTCATTGGCCAATGTTGTGACAAGAGTTGATGTAAACTGAGCCCCTTGATCTCTAACTATCTCTCTAGGAACTCCATAGCATGTCGAGATTTCTTCATAGAGGAATTTTGCAACTTTATTGTCTTTGGCATGTTTCATGGCTTTGACCTCAACCCACATAGTCACATAGTCAGTGCAAACCAATATGTAAGATTTTTCATTTGATGGTGGATCAGTTGGACCTACAAAATCAAGTCCCCATTTATCAAATGGTGTGATAACTACTTGAGGGTATAGAGGCATCTCATCTGATTTAGTTGGCTGGCCCATTCTCTGACATCTATCACACTTCCTAGTGTGCTTTTTTGCATCCTTATGAAGTGTGGGCCAGTAATACCCTATATTAAGAAACTTCATGGTTGTTCTCTTGGCTGCAAAATTCCCTCCACAAGGTTCATTATGGCATGCATGTAGTATATCATAGGTTTCATCCTCTCTTACACATCTTCTCATCACATGATCTGGTCCAGTATAGAATAAACAACTTGCAATCCATGAGAATGGAAAAGTTTTCTCAATAAGAACCCTTCTCTCTTTTAGAGAGAAATGAGGGGGGACTCTCCCTGTAACCAAATAATTGGCTATATCTGCATACCAGGGTGTGTACACATTGATGGAGAATAAATTTTCATCAAGGAAAGAGTCATCAATGACTTGAGTGTCCTCTGATCTAGTCAATCTAGAGAGAAAGTCTGCCACAACATTTTCCTTACCTGGTTTGTCTACAATGGTGATACCAAATTCCTACATTAACAACAACCACCTTGCTAGCCTTCCTAAAATCAAGGTCTTATTCATAAGGTATCTTATGGATGCATGGTTTATATGTAAAAAGATATGATATCCTATGATATAATGCTTGGACTTGTTGAGAGCATAAATGACTGCCAACATCTCCTTCTCTATCACTATGTAGTTAAACTCGGATCCTTGTAGGTTCTTGCTGAAAAAGTAGATTGCATTCTCAATTTCTCCCTCCTTTTGTCCCAAGAAAACCCCTATATAATAATCAAATGCATTTGTGTGAATATGGAAATGGAGTTCCCAATTAGGGCCTTGAGCATAGGAGCATGGGTTAAGGTTTTCTTTAAATTAGAGAATGCTTTATCACAATCCCTTGTCCACTGGAACTTAGCATCTTTAGTTAGAAGATTATAAAGTGGTGCTCCCATCTTACTGAAATATTTTATGAAGCACCTATAGTATCCTACATGTCCCAGGAAGCTTCTAACATCTTTTTTTTATAAGAATAGGAAGATTGGTAATTACCTCAATCTTGGTTGGGTCTACTTGAATTCCTTTATGAGAGATATAATGGCCAAAGACTACTCCTTCCTGCATCATCATAAATCATTTCTCACTATTCAAGGATAGATTGTAATCCTCACATCTTTGCAAAACTTTCCTTAGGTTTTCTAATGCTTTTGCAAAATTAGCACCATAAGTAGTAAAACCATACATGTAGATCTCCATACAATCATGTCAGATATCTAAGAATATACTAATAACTTCTCTTTGAAAGGTTGTAGGTGCATTAAATAAACTGAATGAGAGTATTGAATAGGCATAAGTACTGCAAGGATAGGTAAAAGTTGTCTTTTCCTGGTCTTCAGTTGCAATCTGTATCTGATTATAACCACTGAATCCATCTAGGAAAGAAAAAAATTGCTTTCCTACAAGTGAATCCAATACTTGGTCTATAAAAGGAAGGGGAAAATGATCCTTTTTGGTGGTAGAGTTTAGTTCTCTATAGTCAACACAAAATATCCATTTACCTCCCTTTTTAGGAACAATTACCAATGGGGACACCCATTGGCTATCTGAGATAGGGTAGATAAATCATGCATCCAATAACTTATGTAGTTCCCCTTTTATAATCTCCCTCAATGCAAGGTTTATTCTCCTTTTTGGTTTCCTTACCAGTGTGTACTCATCTCTAATGTAGATCCTATGAGAATAGAGCTTGGGATCCAATCCTTTCATGTCATGGTAATCCCATGCAAATGCATGTTGATGCAACTTCAAGAGGTTTTTCAAGGACAACTGCTACTCTGGCTCATCTGGTTGTTAATATTCATATGTTTTCCCTCTAAAACTTGTACTTGTGTGGTCAACTCAATCATGGTTGTTTCATTGATGCTTGGAATTTCTAGTTCATGTGGTAACAATGTATGAAGCATATCTATTGTTGCAGGAAATTTAGGTGTAGGAGGAGCGGGTAGACGTGTCTAGAATGGACATGCAAAAGTAGATTCATGAGTGGATGATTCTTCATGCACTTCACAGTGGTTCTGAGTTATATGGGATAATATTTCATCTTCTTCCTGAAGCTGCATGAAAGGACTTCTTCCTATCATCATGATTTGTGCCACTGAATTGACTTCTTCGGCCTCTTCTCCGACATGTGGCCATATGGGGTTGTCCATATTATGGGATGGTTGAGTAGGAGGATAGAGGACAAACTTCTTAGTGTTTCTCCCATCAGAAATAGTCATGTCTCCTATCTGACATCCAATGTAAGCATCTGTTGTAGCTAACCATAGCCTACCTAGAATAATGGGATACCCTCCCAATGTAGCTTTAGGGGAAAGGATCATGAAATCTGCTAGGTACTCCCAAGAGTCTAGAGTGATAACAAGGTCTTCTACTATACCATTTGGTTTGATAGTGGAACTATCAACAAGCTGCAGGAAAATAGGAGTATGTCTCATATTTGCAACATTCAATTGTTGCAGGATATCCTTAGTCGTCACATTGATTGCTACTCCCAAGTCTATTAGAGTATTCTTTACTTGAATTCCATTTATAATGACTCCTACCACAGGACTTTTTGGGTCAGTATATTTAGGAACAGTGACTTTCCCAACCATGATATATGCCACCTGTCCCACCACACGAATGGTAGTGGGGTCCTTCTTTTTCCTCCCTGGCTTTTGAGATGCTTCCTTGATTGCTTTACTATATATGGGGACATATTTTATGGCTTGAACAAGGGTATCTTGACACATATGTGTTTCAATTGATCCAAAATATCAAAGGTTGTTTCTTTTTCCTTCCTTTTGTTTAACAACTTCTAACCTTTGAGGAAATGGTGGGTCTTGATCAGATTGCTGAATTGGTTTAGGATTCTGGGCATACTTGATTGAGTGTGGATATTAGATAGATTTTGATGCCCTCTTCTTCTATAGGAAGCTCGGTTATGATAGGAGTTGAAGGAGATGGTAAATTGGTTCCTGAACGCAAATGAATGTCGCTCACACTTACAACATATGCAGGAAATTGATTGGGATTTGTAGAGTATACTGGTTGTTGTTGTGGTTTTTTATTTGGGTTAGGTGTGGGTTGAGCTGGTAACTGAGTAGGTCTTGGTGTGCTAGAGTTTGAGTTAGGAGGAGGAGGCATTATGGTAGGTTGTTGAGGTTGTGGAGGTGGTTGCATGTAACTAGTTTCCTAGTTTGGCCATTGTTGTCTTGCCCTCCATTGAGATGTTTGTTGCTAGTTCCTAGAGGTTGTTGTCAATTCCTCTAGAATTGTTGCCACTGAGGTGGAGAGTTTTGGTAATTGGGCCAAGTATTTGGAGGGTTGTTCCAAGGCTGAGGTGGATATCCTCCATATTTTGATGGGTTTGGGGGTTTCCATTGATTACCAAATGCATAATAATTGAAATAAGGTCCACTAAAAGATAATGGATCTGGTGGCATACCTTGTCTTGGAGCCCATGGTCTTCTTTGTGCAATGTAGAAAACCTGATCATCATCAACCTAAACTGGCCTGAATTCTGGTGGAATTTTTTTGTTCTCGATGTTGGCTACCATTTTTCATCTACATTCCTTCTTCTTTTGCCTACAATGAGGATAATATTCTACCAACATTTCTTCTGCCTCCTCTTGTTTCTTCTTTGCTTGAAGTGTGTCTAGTTGAGTAGCCATATTGTTTATGATATCTTGCTTGAAATCTGCCAACAAATGAGTGATTTCCATCCTTGAAACTCCTTTGTGAAGTATTTTCCCATAGAGGATTGGTAACCCTTCCTTTCTTTAGAGTTTCCTAGAATAATTCTGACATATCTTCTTAATATCATCCTAGGGAACTTGGGTGATATCTCCTCCTCCTATCGTGCCCATAACATCAATGCAAGTTTTATTGATCCCTCTATGGAAGAGAAACTTTTGAGACTCTCATTGAGTGCATGATGTGGAGATTTCGTAGGAAAAATAGGAACCTCAAAAGTGTCTTCCAAACTTTCATCTTCCTTTTGCTGATTCTAAAGATATCATCTCCTCTCATATCACTGCTTCTATAGTATTCTTTATACTTTCAAGAAACTTGTTTTCATATCATCCCACTCTATAGTTTCCTACCTAACTCATAAACCTTTTTAATGCAACTTCTTCAAGGTGGTAGAAACAATTTGCCTATGAGCACGAGTATAGTCATAGCTTCTGTAGAGGATATCAAATTCAAATAAGAAAGTGTCAAGGCCTTCTATTACAAGTCCATAAAACTTAGGAAGAACTGAACTAGGATGTTCTTGAGGTTATCAACTTCATTCTGGTGGGTGATGGGAAATGGAAAATATGGTTGGTTAGGTCTATTTGGATTTTGACCAGTCATTTTTGCTTGCCGGAGTGCCAAAGAAAATGGATTCTCAATCAGGTTTTGGGTAGCTTGCTCTTCAGAGGAAGTTTCAGAATTGGTTAAATTGGGAAATGCATCAGCAAAAGGATTTTCCTCTTCTTCTTTATCTCTTGGTAGGTTTTGAAACTCAACTAGCTGGTTATCAGGATTAGGGCCATTAGGAAGGAATCTCCCATGAGCATCTCTTCTCCTACCTCTATGCATGTGGTATTAACTCAGTATCAGCCAACTCATACAAAGAATTGGTGAAAGAATAGATCATTACTTTTTTCAAATGAAGGGTATGCTAAGAAAAAAATTCAAAGATACTAAAACAAGAAAGAAATGAGAAATAACTCCAAAGAACTTCCTAGTTTGACACCATCCCCGATAAGGGCGCCAAAAATGTTCGCCTCCTCTAATGGTTCAATAACTAAGCCCCTAAAGTTGTAACTTAGAGATTAGATATCTGCACTAAGTAGCTATCTTGCTCATCATGAAGGTTCATTTCATTGTCAACCCAAGGACATGAACTTGAAATGGGTCAACATTGTATGTGCACTAGGACTCAACTGTAGTCATCCTTATCCTATAACTAGAAAGGAATCAGTACTAGAAATAAAATGTTGGAAGGGAACTAGCATAAGCACCGAGCATGAATTATCAACTAAACTGAACATCAACAACTAAACTAAAAATGGATGAGAGAAACATAAATCTCAACAAACAAACAAGAAGTTACTTTGTCTACCTTGGCTACAGGAATAGTCACAAAACATTGTTCCAATGGCTGTAAGAATAGACAATTGTTAAGACTAAACCTAATTATTGAACAAAAAAGTAAATATTAAACTAAATGGATGGAATTCTCACCAAGTGGGCCCACTTGAATGAGTCTTCCCTAAGCTAACTCAGAGCAACAAATCAAAGTATCATTTTATTTATTGAAAACATGATTACATCATATCAGTAATAAGACTGTATTACTTGAAACTGAAAATGCAAGTGCAATCTCAAAACATCCAACCTTGCAAAAAAGGGGCATCTAACCATTATTTATAGGAGAAAAGATTCTAACTAATTCCTAACTAACTAGGTAGTCGACTCCAACAGAATAGGATGCCATTTACTAAAAGCATGAAAAAGGGGGAGGAAGTTATGCATGCGCCATATTTAGTCAAAGCATACTTTCCTCAATGAGGATCTAACACAACAACACCCCCTAGATTTTCTCAACTAACAAACATGATCATTTAAAGGTAAGTTACAACTTCCACATGAGCTGGGAGTTTCCCTCCATTGACCGCTTTAATGACCATCTTTTTTACTTCTTTAGCAATCGGCCAGCTGGCATAAACTCCTTCCACCTCACAATCTTCATTTATATCTGCATCTTGATGTAAACCTACATAATAACATTAGCGTGCAAAAAAAAATTGTGTATCCATAATCACCTTAGAATAACATTCATTCAATCACATGTAATATTAACATAAATATATCACATAGCAGGTTAATATTATCAAAAGTTACAAGGATAAGTTCATGCCCAAGGTTCATAATTTTAGGGAAATAACATAGAAAGTGTCAATAACCATGTTGTAATGTCTATGGTAACAACAACAAATATATGATAAACCCTATCAAAATTGAGCCATTATTTGGACTCATCAAGGCTAATGGATGAAAATGATGCAATTAATTAATTAGCTAGACTAATTAAATCAATTAAGCAAAAAGAGGATGGATTAAGAGGAAATTATGTTAATAAATCTAATTTAAGTGTATTTCATTGATTAGGACATTTTTTAGTGTCTATATTTTTCCCCTCTTTTAAGCAAGGTACCTACTACTTCGGTTCAAAGAATAACACTTTTCAGATGAAAAATGCTACTTGAATCAAAAAAAAATTATTTTTATTTTTTAGATGCCCCAACAGAAGGATAAAATTGACTCCTTGCCCCCTCGAGAAATCGGGCAAAAATTTTGAATTTTGGGTTGATTTCTCGACGAAAGTTGAAAAGTTTCCCAAAGGGTCCAAAAAGGCTCTGGGATGCAAGAATAATGCCAAAAATGCAAAAAACAAAGCAAAATTAGGTCCAGATTGGCAAAATTGGTGAAGATGATAATAAACCCCATTATAAAGGTTAAATTAGGGGAAAAAATCCTAATTTTCTAGCTTAAATAGATCAGGAGGGGTGTAACGCCCCGCCGTGCAAACCCCAAAAGAACTAATAAAGATGCAACAACTTTTTTTTTTAAGAGAACACAATAATTATACTTAAGTGTTCCAACATAACAATGATCCGAGTTACACAACTAAATCCCTTGGGGTACACGAGGAGACATTACTAAACTAACCCATAACAAAGATAATAGATTAAACAATAATTAAATAGTTATGCAAACCCATTCATTCTCATATCATCATTTAAAACCATCATTAACAATAACCATATTAATAATAGTAATCCATATTAAACCATGTATATAAAACACAAATGAATTAATCATAAAGATAATAACTATATATATACCTCCACAGATACAACATAACATATTCAGTAAATTGCATATGATAGTTCTCAAAATATTACATGGCCTGAATAAACATTATATCAATATGATATTAAAACATAATGAACATATAACAAATTACATCAAGTTCCTCCCAACACACATGGGAGTCGATACATCAACTAATAAATTACATCTAAAGTATGTACATACATCTGGTACATAAGGACACTGGATCATCAGCATCTACCAAAAACCCTACAGTAAAATAACAACTACAACCAAAGGGAACCCAACGGGGTGCGAAGCACGTTCCACCCAACCACCCCCGTGCTGGGAGTTAACAAGGAAGGATCCCTAACCAAGCACATCTAACTATAACACTAGACCAACTCTAGACAAGATAACATAATATCACTAGACCACATTGAAGACTAAACAACGATAAATCCAAAAGGCATAACAACAACCACTTTCAAAACATAACATTAAATCACTTTCCAAAATCACAGAAAGTCACAAAACACATCATCAATAAAACTCAAGATATAATATCAAAGACTACACTACAATCATTCACCAACAGACATCACAATAAATCACTTCAAAACATAGCAATAAATCACTTTCCAAAATTATGACAACAAGTCACAAAACACATAATCATTAAAACACAAATCATAATATCAATGACTACTTCCAAAGGACTTCAATAACACAAATGGAATGTTAGAGGAGAGTGTTATCGCATGGCTTAACATGAATTATCCAGACAACCTATCACAAGGTGTCGCCTCCATCTCTACATGGATTATCTAGACAACCAAGTTCAAGGTGTCACCTCCATCTATGGTTCTCCTGACAGCCTATCTCAAGGCGCCACTCTATAGGGTTACTCATGCATAATTCTTAACCTTTCGTGAAGACAAGGCAATGATCTTGCCAACCAAGGCCTTCTTGGTCCCCTTTAGTCTGTGATAACACTAACAAGCAGACGAGGCATCACAATTATCTTGTTAATGTTTAAACCCCACCCACAATTAATTGCTTAGGTTATCACTGATTACTCTAACTCTAGGTGGGTTACCCTGACAGCCCCTTTGTGTGTCGGACCCCCACTAGAGCCACTCTCTCTAGACACTCAAGCACATAAATACCTCACACAACAGGATTGTATCAACAAGAAATACTGAACCAATCAAATAGTTTATCCGCAAGGCTTAACCATCTTGCCCACAATCATATGCATAACATTCACAAAGCGGTACAATCCAAGTGTACATTAACCAAAACCAAAACATAAGAACAACATCAAATTACAAGATCAAAAATAAATAACAGTATCCCCACCTCTGGAAGTCCTAACGCAACTTAAATTCCTATAACGAATAGACTACTCTAGGGTTTTCTCGCAAAACATAAACCCAATTAAAGAAAATCAAATTAAATAAAATAAATAATCTCGAGAGTAATCTGATGCATAAACAACGCCATAAAACAATTTACAGTGAACAACAAATTTCATCAAACAAATAGATCAACAACTCGAGAATATCTGATTCAAATCAAAACATATTGTTTCTTTATGGTTTGCACAACTACATTATAACATTGCAATCATCTTAAAATTATCATATTAATTTCATGCTCGAAGCATATCCAACCGACTACATATATATACAATTATATACATATACTTATATATATAATTTTACGCGTATTTATATTATATAAATAAAACACATATATATAAATACAATAATCATTTAATAAAACCTTAAATAAATATCATATTTTAAAATTTATAATATAATTATATATACACCTATAAATATACACACACACATATATATATATAAAGTTAAAATCCAAATAACACAAAAAAAAATGAATTAAATAAAAGCAATTAAAACAAAAAAACAAAATAAACTTTAAAAGACTGTACCTCCCCCTATGGGGTGGCCGCAATCACCACGGCTGTGCACAGTAGCCTTTCTTTATGGTTTGCACAACTACATTATAACATTGCAATCATCTTAAAATTATCATATTAATTTCATGCTCGAAGCATATCCAACCAACTACATATATATACAATTATATACATATACTTATATATATAATTTTACGCGTATTTATATATATATATATATAAAAATAAAACACATATATATAAATACAACAATCATTTAATAAAACCTTAAATAAATATCATATTTTAAAAATTATAATATAATTATATATACACCTATAAATATACACACACATATATATATAAAGTTAAAATCCAAATAACACATAAAAAAAAGCAATTAAACAAAAGCAATTAAAAAAAACAAACAAAATAAACTTTAAAAGACCGTACCTCCCCCCTATGGGGCGGTCGCAGTCCCCACAGACTGCACCCAGCAGCCTCGGTTGCCCCTGTCACCACAGCAGGGCCGTGGGAGGGTATGGCTTCGGCCGACCTCCCACCCCTATTTATTTATTTTTTAAAATTTTAATTTAAATAAAATTTCTTTTTATAATATATTTTTCGTTTAAAATGAAATATGAATTCAACTTCGAAAGAAAACATAACTAAAATACATAATTTATTTTATACCTAGCATTCGAAATCCGAAATATATATATATATATTTTTTAAGAACCAAAAAATTATAGATATATTTTCATCAAGAGATTCAAAATAAATAATATAAATAAATTGTTTTCCCAACATACCTAAAATAAATCTGTACATACGAACCCAACCAATAAATAAAAATAATTTTCTTTTCAAAACAATTGTTTCCACCATATAAGTTTTATGAAGATTTTCAAAAGATTTTTCAATAAACTCCAATAGATCTAACATGTAATTTCGACCTTCAATCAACAATGGTTTTTATTTCAAAACAATACATTCCACTACTAAACTATATTGAAGGATTTCGAAAAGGGTTCTATTAAAGTTTTCTATAGAAGTTTCAAGAGTTTTAATACAAACAGGGTTTCAAATCACAAAACTTCTTTCAACGAATTTCTTTTAAGCATAGTAAGCCAGATTTTGTTTATAAAACAATAAAATAATAATAAACAACAAAAGAAAACCTGGAGTCCTTTGTTCGGTGAAGAAACCCTTCTATAGCCTCCTTTCGATTTCCTCCTGCAGCTCTCTTTTCGAATCTAACTTTTCTTCAAACAATTATTTTACCCAGAAGCACCAACAAACTATATATATTTCTTTTCTTTTCTTTTTACAGACAATATTAAGAGAAAACCTTTGTGTGTGAAAAACTCTCTCATAAAAATATAAATAAATCAAAATCAATAAAGCTCTTCAGCTTTTTTCTAGAAAAATCCTCCTTTCTCATTGGTCCTTTTTCCAACTTTTAAAACACACACTTATCTACAATTTTAAATAAAATAATTTATTTTCTCAAGACATTATCCACACAAGATTTTCTAATTTAATATTTAAGAAAAAGATAATATTTAATTATCATCATCAATATTAATTTAAAATAATTGTATACACTTTTAATTAATTAAATCACTTTTTAATTTACAATATATTTAAATTTAACATTTTACTAACTCACAATTAAATCAAGTAACAAGACAATATTAATTAATTATCTTATAAAATAAGATTAATTAAATAAACACTAATCATAAATAAAATAAATACTCAACAATCAAATTACACAACAAGGACAAAACTTCAGTCATGACACCACAACTCACAACAGAACGACGGACTTGGAACGGGGACACTTCCAAATCAACTCCCTTTTTCAACATTTTACCCATTGGGTAAATTTAATGCTCGCCCTGTCCTGCCGAAACAAGTGGAATCGAGACTTATTCCTGCAAATCCTACATACAAATAACCGTCAAGTAACACATGTATATATATAATCAAAAATATCATACCGTGAGAAGGAATTACAGTGTAGTAGGGCACTCATAAACTAGTGGTGCTACCCTATCCTCTCACCTAAGTTATACTAACAATTACAATATCAAATTTGAAATAACATTCCTAAATATCAAATCTGAAATAACATTCCTAAATTAACTAATCACATCATAACTACTTATTAAACCATTGCATTATAATGTATTACTGAACCCAAATTAACTATCATAGGATACATTATCGACATATAAAACATTAAGGAGAAAGCATTACATCATCAAATAATCTAAACACCACACATAGTATCATAAATCATAATAATAATGTCAATTGCAGCAGTCATCTAAACTATGCATCCACACACACCAAACTATAAGTAATGACAATCACAGTCATAAAGCATCAATCAAAACCACAGAAGTATCAAGTCCAAACAATATGAGGGGTATTACAAGGGGTCATTTTCAATTCATTTGTGCATTCACACTTAAGAAATTCTTGCAATTTGAGCTCTGACCCTTCAACGAAATGGCACGTCATGAACTTCCCCAACACATCTCTGATTGAGTTCGTGAGTTCCAATGGCTTCTAGGCACAGGACTACTAGTATGTGATTCGAAACTTGATAGTGACGCCCAAATGATATATAGTGACACACATGTATATGGCGACAATTTTTCCTATTTGAAATTATGGTTTCAAATTTTAAATGGTGACATGTTTGTATCTAGCGACACACTTTCCAATTTAAAAGTTACGATTAGGTCATGCCAAATTCTAAATCGTGATGCCATCTTATATGGTGATGCTTTGTACAATTTGATATTTAAAATGCATTAGGTGTCACTATTTAGATTTTGAATATAACAATGCTATTGTAAATAGGAACGCTATTGTGATTTTCGAGCTGGAAATTCCAAATAACTTCAAATTTTGATTATTTCCTAATGCCATGCGCTTCGTGGGTGCAGAAGGTCTTCCCACCATTGATGTCGAGGGAGCACTTGCCAACGATACTTGAGAGATTGGGTGATCTTTTGGAGTTGTGTCAGGAGCACCTGGGAGAGATTGGATTGTGGTATATTGCATACGCGCCTGTTGTTAGGATGCATTTGGCTATGATGGTAGCTCTGTGTGAGAGATGGCACAGTGATACCTTATCCTTTCACCTTCTGATAGGGGAGGTAACAATTACAATGGAGGACGTGTGGCAGATATTGCGATTGCCTATCCACGGCGACCGCATGATTTACAACCCCAATGTTGGAATCGATGCATGCCTTGAGGTGATGGAGATGGACTAGATTGTATTAGTCACCTCATAGATTGATTTAGAGACATACAAAGGTCAGGTGCTGACCTTTAGATTGATCATTGCGACCATCATTTCAGGTTTGGTGGCTCCAGACAGACAGGGCAATTTTTTCAGCCAAGGATGGGGTTTGGCTTAGAAAAGGATGTTGTACAGGAGAACTCTTTTTGCGTGGGGGCCCATGATGTTGGCCTCTTATATTATGATTTACATGACTTCGTTTACTGCAATGGGAGAGCCCTTGGTGCAAGTGTTACTCTCCTACATATCTAGGCATGGGAGCACATTGTTGTGCTTCAACCCATTGTATAGATGGTGGAAGTGGAGCAAGATGATCCCATCGTATGGAGATATCGAGGTTCCATCACACTCAGACACACTAGATAGATTGGGCTCCTATACTAGAGATGGGTGATTGATGATACGATCATGTTCCACTGGCGCCCATGGATTTAGATGCCACCATAGTTTGATGATGTACAACAACTGTATTTCGCTAGATAGACCCGTTATATCTAGGGTCAAGAGCATACCATGATTGGGTGGTACCTTCCTGATAGAGTAGCCAAACAGTTTGGTGATGTATAGGATAGGTCCGATGATGCTTATAGAGCCATTTTTTCCAGAATAGCTAGAGAGGTTCCAACATGGGGATTGATGATTCCGACCCCAAAGGTCGTTGAGGGTTTCCGCCAGTTGATTGCCTAGCCTAGGACATATGATTAGGGTCAGCCTATAGTGTAGACAACTCCAGCTTATGATGCATGGTTCATCCCTTCAAGATGAATTACAGATCTAGCAGATGCCTCTCCTAGAGGGAGGCCATGAGGTAGAGGTGTAAGGGGTAGGGGACATGGCAGCCAGGATGGCCATGATGGAAAAGTTCCAGGGGCTATTCCAGTAGGAAAAAAACCTCCACAGTAGCCTCCAATAGTGCACCAGCATCCAGTACCACCACCACCAAATCCACAAGATGCATAGATATAACAGTTGTAGCAACAAGTGCAAGCTTTGACAAGTGAGTGGGACCAGGCTCGCCAACAGGTTTTGGTTGTGACTGTTGAGTGAGACTAGGCTCGAAAATAGGTGATCATGGTGACAACAAAGAGAGATGTGGCACTGCAAAGAGTATAGGTTGTCACAAGAGAGAGATATCAGGAGGTGGCAAGGCGGCAACAGATCAAGGTTATGGTGGTAGCCACCCATGGTTGGATGGTTTCAACATGATTGTATAGAGAGGCTATCATAGAGGTTGTGCATTATAGGAAGCATTATCATAGGGATGTTCTAGCGGCTCTTTGTCAACCAAATTTTTCATAGTGCGGCGATGCACATCCAAGTGTAAAGGATCATCCTGAGCGGCAGGTTGGAGAGGGTAGCAGCCACCAAGGCTAGTTTTTTGATGTACAGAAACTCTTTTATTTTTTCCCATTCTTTCTACTGATATACATTCGTGGGCTCCCTTTTGATAACCTAGTGGATATTGTACTTATCATCGATGTACATACACTGATCCAGATTTTGTACCATGACACATTTTTTGATATATATATGATACAGATACGAATGATTCATGTTGTGATGTGTTGACTTTATTTCATGTATGGATGATGTATGGATGCTTATAAATGATCATGTATGGATGCATTTTATTTTATGCCTATGCAATATGCGATGATCATGGTATGGATGGATGCAATGTTATATTATTTTTTCATTATCTTTTCACAATATGCTATGGATGAATGATCATGATATTCAAATGTTATGGATTCAAACGATGCAGATGCATTTCTTTTTGTATATTTTCTATGCATGTTTTACAATGATGATGTATGCATATGGATGTATGGACGCAAATGTTTATGATATGCAACAATTTAAGATGCTTAAAATAAAAAATCTATATTATTCCTCACAACTCAAATGATAATGCAAAATGTATGATGTGATATGCAATTGATTTATGTTGTGATTATGAGATGTTAATGAAATGTATGTTTGTTGATGGTTTGTGGATGGAGGATGGATGCATTGATGATGGTTTTATTGATTGTCATGATACCAAGTTAGCATGGAGAGAAGATAGAAGAATAAATAATTGTCACTGATGATGATTTCTTCAAAAGATCCAACAAGTCCTTGATCCATCGAGACTTTATTAGAGATGGTGACGAGACAATGTAAAATGTTGGATGGGTGCACACACTTTGGGATTGGGATTTTCCGTCGTTCCTTATTGTTTGATATAACACATATATACGATGCATCAAAGTATTGACAACCAAGATGGTGTTGTGTCTAGTGTAATTGACTTTGACTCAATAAACAAATAGGATAGTTCTTTTTCACACCTTGACATACGAAAACGTCATTGGAATGCAAGTTAGAAGCTTAGAACATATTGGACCAAAACATACACAATAGTCAACAACATACTCCAAATGACCTTCCAACACACAATTAAGCAAGTATGCACCAAGATTATTTTACAAGAGTATCCACAAGCACAAAAAAAAAGAGATAATGATCGATGCCCCATTCCCTTCTCTCTAAATCATTTTGGATAGACATCATCGAGAGGTCCTCGAAATGGGTCATTAAGATAAACCACAAGAAAATATCAAAGACAAGCAGTCAATGTTATCTATAGCTCCTACCTAGTTTAAGTTTAGCTAAGGTGATATTTGATACTGATGTTCATCACAGGAAGGATACATCCTAGGACATGTTGATCAGAGGGTTGTTTGATGTTGGGATAATGATGCTAAGATGAGCTATTGCCATAAAATTCACAACACATTTACCTATGATTTAGACTCTAGACTTTGACTTTTAGGTTCGCACTTTACTACTTGCTATGTTTTCTTTCTACTTGTTTTTCCAAAGGGTGAAGGTGACGATCATTTATTATGGGTAAAAATTTATTGTGGGTGAAAGCGAGATGGGATGAGATGGGTTTTGGTTTTTTTGGAATATTTGAATGTTTTTGGTATTTTGAAAATGTTTTGAGGCTATTTTTGGTCTTTTTGAATGTTTGTTTTTTTTTAATTTTTTGAGGTTGTTTAGGGTTTTCTGAATATTTGAGGCTTTTTAGGTTTTTTGAACGTTTTCTATTGTTTTTATGTTTTCTAAATATTTGGCTGTTTTTGAATTTTTGAGAATTTTTGAGTTTCGACCAAGAACCTAACCTAAAGACCTATCCTAGGGACCTTGGGGGTTGATCAAAGATTAGCCTTGCCTACGTTATACATGTAGATAGACCACACAGTTCGACTGACTCTACCCATTTACAAGACAAAGATATGAATAGATGAGAGACAATAGCTAATTACAACGAACTGCTAAAGGATTGACCTAGGGTGTCTCAGGGGCACATCAATGATGGCCTTTCCTACATTCAAGCTCAAAGACAACGTAGTTTTACTAAGCAACATTGTTTTTTGGATTTTTGATGTTCGGCCCTTTTAGGGATTTTGATGCTTTCTGGATGTTTTGGATTTTGTCTTTACAATTTTTTGAATGTTTTTAGATTTTCGTTGTACAGGATTTTGCAAATGTTTTTGGATTTTCTGGTTAATATTTTATGAATGTTTTTGGTGTTTTATGATAAGATGTCCCATGACCTCAAGATATACAAGAACTTGATTATTATGCATAATGAAATTCCCCCAGTGTGATATGTTAGTCTACTTTGATAAAGGTAGGACATATTGACCTTGGGAATATGCCAAGTAGTGCTAAAGAGTTCATGATACCTTATAGTGACAAGCCATGATAAGGACGTGGATGGGGGATGAATGGCGATGCAAAGAATGATAAGCCAAAAGAGCCAAAGAATAGATGGAGATGTTTTATTTACGCAAGGCACCTGTTTGCCAAGTTTTCACCAAGGTACTTGTCCAAAGCGCCACCGAAGTGGTTTTCACTAGAGGATGATTTTTTGTTTACTTTTTTCAATCTTTTTTCTCATTTTTTCTCATTTTGATTATTTATTTTATTTTCTGATTTACACCTTTCATATTTAGGCATAATTTTTTTTGAGATGCAAGTTGTTGATTGGCTCTTGCAAGGGTTCACCTTCAGGGGTTGACAGTTGGTATACTCCTAATCTATAGCTTGTCATGATGACAAAATGACCCAACCAGTTAGGCTCAAACTTTCTTTTGTTGTCTTGATCTAGAAGGTTCTTCTGATTTTGCTTTAAGACAAGATTGCCTCCCTGGAATGACCAAAATTTGATTCTTTTGTTATAGCTATGTTTTAGTCAGTTTTAATATACTTGCAAGTAATTAAGGGCATCAAGATGACGTTCATCCAAGAACTCTAGCTCATTCAGTTGAGAGACTTTGTACTCTTCCTTAGTTATTAGATTCTTTAGTGACACTCGCAATGATGGGAGCTCAACCTCAATAGCCCAAATTGCTTTTGATCCATAGACTAAGGAGAAAGGGTTTGGTCTTGTAGGTGTGCAGATACTAGTTTGATAGGCCCAAAGAGTGGGATTTAGCTGTAGATGTCAGTCATGACTAGCTTCATTAACTATTTTCTTTAGGATAGTTTTGTTTGTTGCTTCTGCTTGGCCATTGCCTTAGGGATAGTACAAGGTAGAAAATTGGTGTTAGATATTGAATCTTTGGCACAACTCTTTCAAATCCTGATTCTTGAATGGGGTTCCATTGTTGGAGCTGAGGGTTTGTGGACACCATAACGAAAAATTAGGTAATTCAAGATAAACTTTTCTATCTGCTTCCCCGTTGTGTAGGTCATAGGGATGGCTTCAACCCACTTAGTAAAGTACTTAGTGACGGTTATGATAAACTTATGGCTGTTGGATGAGGTTGGAGTGATTTTTCCTATGAGGTCAAGTCCCCGCTATGAAAAATGCCATGGTGTGATCATTGGTTGCAATTCTTGAGCTGGAGCATGAATCAGATCCCCATGTTGTTGAAACTAGATGCATTTCCGCACATACCGATGAGCTTCTTTTTCCATAGTTGGCCAATAGTACCCTATCCTCAACAATTTCTTAGCTAACGTCATGTCACTAGTATGGGACCCATATATTCCATCATGTACTTTTGTTAAGGTAGTTAAGGCTTCCTCTTGGTTAAGACATCATAGCAATTTCCCTTTGATGCTTCAACGGTAAAGGGTATCACCTAGGATCACAAATCAGGATGTATTTTTCACAAAGGTATTATTAAGATTTGAGGTGATATCTGACGGAAGGGTTCCTTTGTTAAGGTAAGTAAAGATGTCATGGTACCACGGGGATCCAAGACCAACAATGACACATGCAAATTTAGATTCAGGGATTTCAAAAGTTGGTACGAGAAGTTGTTCTACCAAGAATTCACATTGAAGGATGTTGTTCGACATGTCTAGTAGTGATCTGATTGTTTCCATGGCATTGGATGCTCTATTGTTTATGTGAGGAATCTGCTCAAAATTTATGTTTATAAAAATATCTTTGAGATTCTCCACCATCTTCTTGTGAGGAGTGAGCTTGTCATTTTTAGTTTGATAGTCGTCATTGACTTGGTTGATAACTAGTTGTGAGTCTCCATAGACTTTCATCTCTTGTATCTGTCACTGAACTGTTATCTTGAGACCTGTGATCAAGGCTTCGTACTCAACAATGTTATTGGTACATGGAAATGATAGCCTGTATGATTTTGGGATGCAATCACCTCAAGGGGTGATGAAAAGAATGTCGAATCCTGATCCATGTTGGGTGAACGATCCATCAAAATACATCTTCCACTAAGCTGTGAGATTAATAAGGAATAATGATTCATCAAGAAACTTATATATTAAAGGGTTCTCATCATAGATGGGTGCTTTTGCTAGCTAGTTTGTGATCACTTGTCCTTTGATTTCCTTGCACTCTACATACTCTATGTCAAATTTTGTCAAGATCATTACCCATTTAGCGATTCATCCCGTGAGGGTTGCTTTGGATAACAAATATTTTAATGGATCAATCTTTGTGATGCGCTTAATTTGGTGTGACAACATGTAATGCCTGAATTTTTGTGAAGCAAAAACTACTGCTAGGCATGCTTTCTCAATGGATGGATAGCTCATCTCATAGCGTACTAAGGTTCTTCTGATGTAGTATATGGATCTTTCTTTTCCATTCGCATAATGTTGTGCTAAAAGATCTCCTAGTGATGTTCATATTGCTGAGATGTACAGGATCAGTGGCTTGTTTGGTATCGACGGCATGAGCACTGGAGGCGTTAGTAGATAATCCTTGATTTGCTGGAAAGATTTATCACATTTTTCATCCCATTTATAAGTTATCCCTTTATGGAGAAGATGTGAAAAGGGATGAATCTTATCTAATAGCTAAGCTATGAACCTTCTAATGGATTGCAACCTTCCTTGTAATCCTCTAATTTGTTTCAATGTCTGTGGTGGTTCCATGTCTAGGATGGCCTTTACCTTTGCTGAATCAATTTCTATTCCTCTTTGTGAAATGATGAAACTAAGAAGTTTCCCTGATGTGACCTTAAACACACACCTTTTTGGATTCAGTTGTGACTTGTATTCTTCCAATCTATCAAAAAAAGGTCCTAAGACTTGTATGTGCTCATTTCTCTTCTTTGATTTTTCCAAACTAGCGTCCACATAATCTTCAACTATTTTGTAGATCATGTCATGAAAGATGAGGGTCATGGCTCTTTGACAAGTGGCTCCTGCATTCTTCAACCCAAATGGCATCACATTCTAGCAGTAGGTTCCCCATGGACAAGTAAAGGGAGTTTTATGTTGGTCTTCTTTGGTGATTATGATTTGATTGTAGGCAGAGAAGCCATCCATGAGCGACAACATTTCATGCCCAACTATTAAATCCACAATGAGATCGATGTTGGGAAGAGGGAAATCATCCTTCAGACATGCCTTGTTCAAATCTTTGAAATCAGTGCATATTCTAATGCCCCCAGTGGGTTTGGAGACTGGTACCAGGTTTGAAACCCACTCAAGATAATCTATCGGTCGAATGAATCTAACATCATGAAGCTTTTTTAGTTCCAGTTTAACTAAGAGTGCTATCTGAGGGTGCATCTTCCTTAATTTCTACTTGACTGGTTTGGCATCGGGATAAACTACTAAGTGATGTACAACCACTTCTAGATCAAAGCCTAAAATATCTGTGTATGACCATGCAAAGCTAGCTCTTCTCTCTTTAAGGAATGTTGCAAGGTTCTTCTATTCTTTGTCTAATAAGGATTCAACATAGAAGGTGATTTGAGGTGCTTCTTTTGTTCCCACATTGACTAGAGTAGCCTTTTCTGCTAGTACTGCTGACTTTTCTAGATGAATGACACTAAGGGGGAGATTGAATCCCTCATCCTTTGGCACCTCAGAAAGGTTTTCATTGTCACATGCATCCTTTGTTCTTACTATTTTAGCACCAGAGAGTGCCACTAGGTGGTTTTCACTCAAGGATCTACATGTTAATTGCATTTCATTTATTTTGCAAATGAAGGATTCAACCATCTCCCCATAGTATGCCCCTGTATCGAGCTCTATGTTGAAGCCTACTTTGTGATCTTCCCATGATAAGTTGTCTCAGAGTCCCATGAATTATGATATTTCTTCATCATTTTCAAATAAATCTGGAACCGGTGGTCCTTTTTGGTCCATGTCAATGAGTGGTGGATATACCAGGCGTATTTTAGTTGGTTGGTTGTTTGAGATAAAGGATGCTATGGATATCATGAAGAGGGTATTGTTCTCAAATAGGTCAACAACATCAAGGGGAAAGTCATCTAAGGTTGTATCACGCGATGTAGGTGACCAAGAGGAAACCTCAACTTGTTTAGCAACAATACCTTTTCCAATAAGTGTGACCTTGCTAGTAATACAACCTAAGCCAAGATTTTTTAGTCGTTTCTTAGGAATGATGGGTTCTAATAAACCATTGTCATTTTGTCCTAGCTTCTCATTCTTGTTATATCCCCAATTTTTCATTAGTTATAGGCCTTTTTTGTTTTCATCCATGGGGAGAACAGGAACAAGTCATTCATCTTGATAGAGGATTTTAGAGATATCTTACTCATTGATGTCTTCTTGATTCAGGTCTCCCCACTTGGCAAAGGTAGTGGCTACCATCTTAATCATTTCTAGTTCTTTGGTGCTAGATGTTGGTCTCCCGTGAGATTGAGGAGAAATAGGTAACTCTTCTAAGACAAAGGTGTCTATAAATATTTTGTAGCTTCAACAACCATGATCTTGGATTACTACTTTGACATCGGGTATGCTTTTCACAATGGGTATATTTGATGTTGAGGTAGAGGCTAGAGATTATGGGTCAACAAATGAGCTTGATGGTGTAGGTCCTTCATCATTTTTGGGTATTTGTGGCATCTTATAAAACTTGGCCTCAAGGCTTTTGCAGTAGTAGAAAGGCTCAGGATCTCCATGGATAGTGATTTCTCTCCCTTCAAAAGGAAACTTCACACATTGATGATAGGTTGAGGCTACAACTTTCAAAGTATGAATCCAAGGTCGACCAAGTAGTATGTTATATGGAAGATCAAGATCAAGTACTTGGAATGTAGTTTCTACAATAAGAGGTCCCACGTGGATTGGTAGTGCAATAATTCCTTGTGATACCCGTTCTTGGTCATCATATGCTCTGATGGTGGTACTCTTTGTCTTCTCAATAGTATCTTTTGAATAGCCTAGATGCTTGATCAATTGTAGGGTACAAATGTTTAGATCAACACATCCATCTACCAAGACTCTTTTGACCTTGTTTTTATGAATGACAACCTCAAGGTGTAAAGCACAGACATGAGATAGTTGTGATGATAAATCTTGCTCAAAGATGGTGAGAAGATGGTTGGTGATATGCCCTACCATAGCTTGAAATTGATTGGTATCAATGTTCTCGGGAACAGATGACTCATACAAGGATTTTTCTAGTATTTCCCTGTGTAGGAGATAATCTCAAGAGTTATAAGATTGATATTTGAGTAGGGGTATGTTTCAGTTGATCTACAAGATTGTATTTGCTAGGATTAGATGCGGGCAAAGTAGGTTGTGTCCTAGATTGATCTAGGGAAGCTCCTTGAATGGTTATTTTTCCACGTTGTGTGGTGACTCCGCATTTTGTACTAGCTCCCTTGATGGTGACAATAGTGATAACACTATCACAAGAGGCAACTACATTGGAATAGGAATGTTGTACATTGGTGTAATCCTTAGCTTTTCCATTGTTGTTTTCTTTGTTATGATTGGGCATAGGGGTCTTGTATATCTTAAGATCTTGGTTTCCAGCTAGTACCTCAATGAATATGGTGTCATTCCCTATGAGATCTTGGATGATATTCTTGAGTTTCATGCAGTTTGTTGTTTTATATCCTTTGATTTTATGAAAGTCACAAAGATCACACTTGTTGTACCAGGACGGATTTTCTTGTGGTTCTTGGTAGTTTTCAAAGTTAGGAAGTGTTATCAAATTTGACTCTACCAATTTCTTTATGATTGTCTCGATGGGTTCTGATAACTTTGTGCACTTGCATTTGGGATATTTGTTCTTGTTACCAATTTTCCTTGGTTGCATGTTGGTGTTATTGATCTAATTGTTCTGAGGTGGTACCATTTGTTGCACAGTTGGTTGGATGTTAGCAACTTGATTGTTGTTGGGTCTAGGAGCACTTAGTATGACCTTAGCATCTACCACACTGTTGTTTGTTATGTTTTTGTTCTTAGCCCATGCACAAGTTTTTTCATTTGAACTAGTTGAAGGAAGGTTGTCTTTGTAAGCTTGAGTGTTTCCTTGTAACATTAGGGCTCTTTCAATGTTAAGGCTCTTGGAACAAGCCTGTCATATGATGTGATGCATTGCATTTTCAAGTGGAATGATAAATTTGGATCAAGGTTGGCTATAATGATTCCCACTTGTTGTTCATTAGGAAGAGGCCACTTGCTTTTACTAGCTCTTTGTCTCCATTGTTGTAAGAAATTAGCAAAGGTTTATCTTGGATTTTGTTTGAGTGTACGACTTTTCTAGACTAATTTCCATGTCAAGATTGAAGAAGTGATTCATGAATTTGTCAGTGATTTCTTGAAAAGTTTTGACACCAAGAAGCAAATGAGAGAATCAATCCATAGCAGTACCTATTAAACTTTGAGCAAAGAGACACATTAGATATGAATCGTTGTAAGCCACTTCCATGAACATGACGTTGAATTCTTTGATATGGTCAACAAGACTTCCTCTCCCTCTGTATTTGTCAAACTTAGGGATTTCAAAACCAGGAGGGAATGGTATCACTGCTATGTTTCAATCAAATGGGTAAGGACACAAGTTCTGTGTATGAGGCTTCTTTGTCTTGCCCATGTGAAGGTCTTGTATTTCTTGTGAGAGTACTTTAAATTGTGATGCTAGATCATCTATTGGATTTGGTGGAGGAACATATGGTGGGTTGAGAGATGAGTTGTATGTGGTGTATGAATGTGTGATATTTCATGAAAGTGATTAATATGTTCCTGATGTGTTTGGATTGATGATGTTCGTATGAGGAAAATAGGAACCTTGTTGCTATTGTTGGGTGTATTGTTGAGCTAGTAAGGGTTTCTATTGAGCTTGTTGTTTTTGTTGCGCCACTAGGGCTTGTTGTTGGGCTTGATGTTGTTGATGTGCTAATAAAGTTGCTTGTTGCGCTTGTTGTTGTTGAGTGGCTTGTTGTGCTACTAAGGCTGCTTGTTGGGCTTGTTGGGCAATGGCCACTTGTTGTTGTTGTTGTTGTACTAGGGTTGCTTTTTGAGCTTGATGTTGTTGTTGTGCTAAGGTTTCTTGTTGTTTTTTTTGTGCTAAAGTTTCTTGTTGTTGTTGTTGGTGTTGTACAACTTGTTGATAAGTTTGTTGTGCTTGTTGTAAATCTAAGGCATGTGCTTGCAATGTGGGATCAGGTGGTTGTTGAGACATTTGTGAAGGAATAGGAACATTGATTTTTTGAGTGGATAGTGGATTGTTGGTGAAAGGCGGAGGATTCCCTTGGTTTAACATTCCTTGCAATATGGTAGAATGAGGTGGAGGAATGAATGTTTGAGGTCCTGATTGGTTTGGCATAGAAAAGGGATTTGTTGTAAAAGATGATGCCATTAAATTTTGCAATGGAAATGACACACTAGGACCTTGAGTCCATTGATTAAAAATATTCCCTTGTCCTATGTTTTGAGGATTTTCTTGTGCAAAAGATGTAAACAAAGGATTTGTGATCAAGGTACTCCCAGGATTGATAGAATTTGTAACCACTTTGCATGATGGTAGGAATACTTATGGTACTCGTAGGTGTGTATGAAGAAGGGTTTCCCCGAATGTTGAAGTGGTGGTGGAATAGTGAAGTTCAATTGTGATGCAGAGCATCATAACAAAACCATAAACAACCTTATTTCATCAAGGAATTTCAATCCCAAACAGAATCAAGAGAAGATCAAATGCACAAACTTCAACATTTCATCTAACTTTCATCAAAAATCAAACTCATTTCACTATCTTTACAACATTCTCCAAGTTCTCAAACTCAAAACCACATAGTACTTCAAGCAATCACTACTATATTCATTCTTTAAAGCAAAATAACAACTAAACATTCTCTCTTATCAAACCTTCAACCATTGATTTATCATGATTGATTACAATAGTTCATTTATAGATTTACAAACTCACAACTCACCAAATTCACCATTCTTGAAAACTTACATCATAAGGAAAAAGACCACCATTCTTTAAATCTCACCTTAACCTATTACTAAATCTTTAAAGCACTGTAAAACATCATAAATTTGTCCATAGCATCCTTACAAAATATTGTCCAAGTTAACTTTCATCAGCCATATGACTGTCCTAGCATAACTGCACCCAAACACCATTAGAAAACACAAGTCCAAACACCATAATGTCAAACTCTGCCCTCTACACCTAGTATAAGCATAGAAACAACTTATCACCACATCAAAAGACAATATTCAACCATTTGTAACCATACTTTGCACTATGTCATTAGATTTTTGTTATCTTTGGAATTCATGGCACTATTTGACAAATAGGTCTTCATACCCTAAACCGGTAAATCTCACCATCCATATGCAATTTCCAAGCACCAAATGCTTCTTTAGACATATCTTACTATCCACTTCAAAAAAACAAAAAACTTACAATGATTGTTCCAAAGAAATCTTCAGGTTCTCAGACTGTGTGCCTAAAAAGCTACTAGAATAGGTTTGTTTTACAAAGGAGACCCCTCTTACATTACTCCAAAACCCTTATCAACCTCTAACAGTTATTAATCATTCCTCAAAACTCATGATTTCAACATTTGTAAGGACCGAAAACCATAAAAATAATATGATCCACTAAACCCTTGTTTATAGGGTGTAAAAGCACAAATTAAGGAGGGTTTCATGACTAAAGCACTTACAGACCTCCAAGACCCCTACCATCACTTGGAACATGACTAACTACATCTTCCAAGACCTTTGGAAACATCACCAAGTCCATAATTTTTCCATTTATCCACTGTCATACTAGTAACCATCCACTTTGACTGGAAAACTCATATTTTCTCCATTAACACAACAAGTCTTACATCTCCATGCTTACCCTTGCACACATACATGTCTACACAAAAAAATATACAAATTAAAATATCCTACTCATCCCATCCCACCTTCCTACTCCATCGGTGGGATGGGTCTTAACATTTTTAAAAGACTCTCAAAACAACTTTGTGTGTTCACAGACTGAACTCATAAAATAAGTTCAAATTTATTTAATACTAAATTTGCTACTCCTACACCTTTCAATAATGATAAAAGACTCTTACCTTGAAAAGAATCAAAGCTTATAATTATTGAATCACTATGCAAACCAAAAACAAGAGAAAAAAAACTTTCCAAAATAACTTAACAGGGGTACTTTATTGCTTTTTGTGAATTTGAATTGCAAGATCTTCTTTTCCTCACCATATACATGCTTTTATAGCTTTTTACATTTAAAAATGAAACTTCCTATACAACTTCCAACTCCCTAACTACTTCCTCCACTGAGTTGTCTCTTCCTATTCCTTGATTTCTTGATTTTCTTGTTTTATGCTCTTTTGTTTGCATAATTACATCATGACATATTTTGACAATATTGCATTATTTTCATTTTGTCCCACTTTTACAACCTAGTGACTTATTACATGGTGAAAATACATAAAAATGACCTTCACTCATCATTTTGACTTGAACATTACAAATTGGACAAATTAGCTTGTTGAAGGCATTTCATGACCTAGGTGCTCTTGCACCAAAGTGGAGTGTGTAGTTGTTTTGGATCCTCGGGAACAAGAGGAGCACCAAAGGTAGGTGTCCAAACGGTGGTGAGAGGTGGAGGATTAGTTTCAAGAGTACCCAAAAGTGTACTACTTTCAAATGGTAAGGTGTGACCAAAATATTTAGCAAGGCTGGTTGCAAGACTAGGTATGTACATTTGACTTAGCCCTTGTGATGGAGTGGTGAAATCCTATGTTAAATTTTGTGCGACAAATGTTGGGGAGATAGGAGCTACACTTTCAAAATGTTGATGTTCTAAAATTTCTTCTCTAGTGAGCTCAAATAGGTTATTCATAATGTCTTTGATTTTGTATGGTCTTGAAAGAGATGATGGTTGTTGTCATGGTGTAACATGACTCCTAGCATCAAATTCTAAAGGATTTGGATCACTTGAGGTAAATATAACTTTTTCTTTTTCCATGATTTTCTTGTGTTGTGATCTCGTCTTTACCATAAATTTGGTGTCAGTTATGGGAAAGTTGTGTTGAGTTTTGTAATGTTTGAACTCTCTAGTTGACTCAAACCTAGGTAAAAGGGAAGCTCTAAGTTTTTTGAGAGAAATAATGATAATGTGGGATGAAAATATGGGTGATGTGGGAAGTGATATTTGCAAGCATTTTGGGACTACACTTTTGACTTGAGTTTGAAGTTTTGATGTTGAGATAAAGGATGATAATGAACTTAGAAATCTTTAGGGTAGACTTGTGACCTTCAAGATAAGCTATTTCAAAGATGATAACTATCGCAACCAAGTGCATGGAAAAGGTGACATTTCACATACAAAGTAGCTAAGGTAGCAAGTTGGTTTGATGTTTAAGTCCTAAAGTGTTGGTGTATTTTGAAATTTTGCAAAGATAGATGAGGTGAAGGATGTAATTTTGATGAAAGGGTGAGTGAAATGTTGGACCCAATGTTGACCTAAAGTGAACCTTTTGCTTTGACAACGCCAAGGTAGTGAGAATGATGCTAGACCTCTAAAATGTTCAAATCCTAAAAAATGAGAGGACGAAGGGGAATGTTCAAACTTGTTCGGGCTCTCCTAGCTCGGGCATAAAAGTTTCTCAACAAAGTGTAACGTTTGCAGTAAAATATGGATGCCCATTTTTTACTATACTTTTTTCTATGATTCCTACATCTGAAGTGGAGTGTTGGTGATTTTCCTCTACAGATTTTGACTATTTGATGAATCATTTAGAGGTGTTGGGTTATCATGAAAAGGACTAGGATTTTGACTCCAAAAGAATGCAAACAATTCTGAACTATACCTTGAAGCGTGTCTATAAAAAATTTCTACCAATTTGTTTATGTTTTTGTGAATTGCTCAAAGGTTTTTCTTAAGAGCTTTTGGAGTGAGATGCCTAAGTCTAAAATGAGGACCTATAGACTTTGTCTTAGGAATCTTGTTTTTTTGTGAGATCATGTGGAAAATTTTAAGCTTATGGAAGAAAGGGAGATATTTATTGCCACATGGATTGTGGTAATAAGGGCCTTCCAGCCTCAATATCGGCGTGTTCCTCTTCTTTGTCTAGAATGGTTGTTGTGTTTCTCCACTGTGTGTTTGTTTCCTTGTTTTCAAAAGTGAAGGTTCTTAAACTGTGAATGATATATGTTTGTTCACTGTTTATGAGTTCAAAGTTTGGTTGAATTATAGCACCTGGAAGATCAAGCTATTCAACAGGAACAATTGGTCTCCAAATAGTCATGTGGGGTTCATTTGTCAATTTATCTTTGCTTATGTGAATTGATTTTACCACAAACACTTGTCTTTCATTATGTTTCCAAACTAGATGTTTATGTCAAAAACATCATAACTTTCACAATGTCCATTTCATGAAAATCATGAGATTAAAGGCATGATTTCTTGTGTTGTCTTTGGTAAATATGGGGTTGAGATTAATGTCAATATATTTAGAAATCGCTAAGGATAAATCCTTAGGACAAACAGTAATATCAAAGGCTAACTCAAGAAGTCCATATTTGAGCCAAAGTGTTTGAAATTTGGATAGTGAATGTTTTTCTTTGGATCATTTTGAAATCAAGCAAAGTGTTAAACTGACTCACAAGCATTACAACCCTAGGATAGAAATGGATATATTTATTGTATTCCCACTTGGATTTCTCCAGCTGCACTTAGTCAGAGCAGATGATTAGAAGCTTGACCACATTGGATCCCCTCCACGACACTCACTTCTATGGGTCATCCAAGCTTCAAGTTCTTGTGAATCTCCCATGGCAAACTTTTCATCTCTACTAAGAACCACAAATATGTGGGACGAATTCGGAGGTCTGACCTCCTAACATCAACAAATATTAGGGATTTTTGGCTACTACACAAAGGTTCGTAATAAGGGCATCCAGTTTAGGGGGTGAAATAATAAACTCCTTGTGAGAGGTATTCCAACCCTTAGAACAAGGGCTTTACGCATCATAAAGATACTGGAGGAGAGCTATCATGTACCGCTTCCCATTGATTATGATTTTCATCGAAACCACAAATTTATATAGCGGTTTGGAAGAGCTTCGCTTATGCTCGTTACCACTTGGGTCATTCCCTTGGGGTGAGTATTTTTTCCCACCAAGGTAGACCCTCTAAAGGTGAACAATAGCGAGTAAGTACATCCATAGTTTGATCATCTTTGCTTGCATGCACAAAGAGAGAACACACTCTATGCCTTTTCTCACACTAGCATGGTTGTTCAATTTTAAACCCAAATTGAAAGATGGAGGTGATTTTGCAACATGTTAGAGAATGTTTCTATTTCTCAAGATTGCCAAACAGTGTGAGAGAATTGCATATGCATTCACTAATAAAGCTGAAAACCACGAAACAAAACAAACAGTTGTCAATTTTATCTTTCAAAGCAATAATGAGTTAATTTTAAGCACCAATTGATAGATGAGTTTGCCTTGTTCAATTTTAAGCCCAATTGAAAGATGTGATGTGAGGGTTCAATTTTATCCAACTTTGAACTTTCATTTTAAACCCAATTGAAAACTAGTGCATTGCCTAAAATTGAAAGTAAAAAAGCATGAAATTGGGTTATAATTTCCCCAAAGCGTTAAACGCTTCTTACAATTATAGAATGTTAAGATAGAAGAAAATGTCTTTAATTTCACTCCATGCCTTTAAAACTTGTAAAACCTTGTTAGTATAACAATGAAAACATAGTTAGACATCCATTAGTGATCAGGATATTCCAAAGAAATTAAGTCACATGTTGAAAAAACTAACATAAAGTTTCTTACCCTAGTTGAGCGTCGTTGAACACGGTGGCGTCGCAGTTCAAAATTTGGGTGTCGCTCTAGTGAATTTGAGCGTCGCTTTGCAGCAAGACCAGTGAGCACAATTGCGTCGCTATTTTGATGGGTGTCATTGCTAATGAATGCGTCGTTGTTTGAAATTTGAAAGCGTCGGTCTAGTGAATTTGAGCATCGTCGTTTGCATTCCACGATATTTTAAAATTAAATACACGTCGCTATATTTAAATTGGTGTCGGCCATTTAAATACGCGTCATTGTATCAAATTCCTTGGGCTTCGCTATACAGTGACACTAATCAAATAGTGTCATTGTTTGTGATTTGAGTGTCACTACAACCTGCAAAACAACATGAATATGGATTTCGAGCTAAAAAACAACTAAATGATCGGTTTTCCCTCTTTCTAGTGCTAGAATGTCGATGCGAGGATACTAGTATGGGCTGAATTACGCTTGATCCATGGAGAATCAAAGCATAATGGATCCACCAATACTCAAATCTCAACAAGATTGATCAAACAAGATTAAAATCAAATATTTCATCAAAACCTAACATACTAAATTATGAAAGCTATCAAAACATCTATTCAAATCCATTCAAAATTTATCTTGTTGTGGAATTGGTGTCGTGTTGATGTGGAATGACGACCCTTTCCCAATCCCATGATTAGTGAGCTTGTTTTAGTCAATTCTATGGAAGAGAATCAATGAAACCATGGTGTTTGAAACCTAAATTACGTAAAAAAGAACATGATGCAAGCTAAGTTACCATGATTTTATGCTACAAATGATCTAATTATGCAATTTCTAAGCTAATGCTAATCTAATCTAAGTTAATTTAAGCTAATTTGATGCTAAAAGATGAAAACCCTAATTCATTTACAAACCAAGATGGATGCATGGAATCCATTAATGGATTCTCTAAGCTATTATGCAATGAAAATAAACTAAAATAAGCTAAAAAGTGAGTAAAAGATGAGTAAGCATGTGAGTAAATCTAACAGCATAAGTTTGCAATAAAAGATGGATCCATTTGTCTCCAAATAGTGATCTTTATAGGAGAGCAAATGAGGAATAGATGGTTGAGATCAAAAATCTTAATCAATGGTTCAAGATGAAGGGGATGAGAGGCATGTATCGTGGATTCTCATCAACGGATGAGAATGCATGATGAAAGTTAATCAAAGGCTCACACTTGCCTCAAACAAACACACTTTTGACCTACTCACATAGGTCAAAGGTAACTTGCTTAAGAGGTTAAAGGGTTAACTTGCATTTGAAGCTAAGTGAGTTGATTAGAGGAAAGAGAATATTCTTTAGAAGATTCCTTTAGGGTGAGGAAAAAGGGATTTTAGAAATTAAAACAAAGTTTTAATTGTGCAAAAAATTCCCTTTGATTAGAGGAAAATTAGTTTAATTGCTAATTAAACAAGGTTTAATTTATGCAATTAGGGAATTAGAAGAACTAAGAGACATTTATTAAATTAGGTGATTTAATAAATAGGGGAGGGGGATGAAATGATATTTAATTAAATAACATAGGGTTATTTAATTAAATAAGATGACTTAGGAGATTAAATTAAATATTTTGATTTATTTAATTTAATGAGATGAAATGTTAGTGTGAAAAGAGATGAATTAATCCAATTAAATTAATTAGGCTAATGGATGAAAATGATGCAATTAATTAATTAGCTAGAATAATTAAATCAATTAAGCAAATTAAGAGGAAATTATGTTAATAAATCTGATTTAAGTGTATGACATCGATTAAGACATTTTTCAGTGTCTACAGTAACTAATATTGAGTTTATAGTGTTAAAAGCCAGTCTTATTAAGTAGCCTACATATGTGAGATTAACATTATATTAAAGATATGTGCCTTAACTAAGTTAACTTACCTATTTTTATAAATATGAATGTTAATAAACAAGACACATTACATCTAGCTTCAACTAGTAAAATTTATAGTACCTTATAAATTTGTCCTAAAATGTTAGTTAATTGAAAGTAATGGTGTTATATATTTTTCTTTTGTTGAAATGTTTATAAGAAATTTTTGAATTACTTAATTTTTGAATAATTATTTATAACAAGAACACATTTTTAAAGAAGAAAATAATGTTTGAAGGTTTTTTTTATAAAGTAGCTAATGTTATTTTCAACTCTCACATATTGATGTTGTCAAATTTAATTACTAAATTTGCAACCACTGGAATGAAGTGTTTGAAACAATATACTTTTATATAATTCTATGTGTTCTAATAACACTTGTAGGATGAAGAAAAATAATGCTATTAAAATATAGGGTATTTACACTAAGTTCTCTCCATAACTATCATCTTGGTCTAATGTTGACAATTCATTATTAGCATTGTAGAGAAAGAAGTTAGTTTCAACTAAGTTATTAGATTTGATTACTTGAAGAGTTGGAGTGTCTAGCTATGTATGTAGATATTTGAATGATGGTGTTATAGATAATTAAAATTTTCATATAGTGGTTGGAATGAATATGATGTTCAAGCCATTGATTTGTTTGGATCATTTGGTTACCTTCTATCATAATGTTCCAATTTTCAAGGATATCCTTAGGGTTTTAGTATTTCTAGTTTGTAAGGGTTTTCCTTTATTTTTTGTGACTGAAACCCTACTTCTTTATGCTTTGGCCCTTTGCATATGTCACTGATGTATTCTTCATATGTCAATGTGATGGAAAAGGAAACCATGAAGTAATTGTAGCTAATGGAGCGATGACCTACACCTATTGTGTTATAATTAGCAGATAGGTAAACGAAAAAACTAGAGGGAGTTTTAGAAAATTTGGTTATCACATTGGACTCATGGGAATACCCTACAGACTTTATGGTGTTACAACTTAAAGCAAACCTTATAGGATACCCCTTAATCCTAGGAAGACCTTGGTTGGCTATTTCAAATGCCTTCATATTGTAGGTCTATTAACATGATCATTTCCAATGGAAATATGACCAAAAAATTATTGTATGTGTTATCATGGACGTCAACAAAGTTGTGAGATGAAGATCATGATGTTGAAAGAAAACATGTTGTTATGAAGAAGTTGTGGTTTCTTGTTTCTTAGTGCAAAGAGTTATAATTGTTGTCTATGGTGTTGTGAATGTTGTATTCACTATTCATTGATGTGAAACATTGCATAAGAGTTGAAAAGAAGTATGTACGGTTTAAAATTGTCTAAGGCACGGGAAGTTATACTAAAGAAGCTCAAGATAATGCTCTAGATTCCTTCACATTTGAATATTGATGAAGTTCGTTGCAATCTTCATCATTTAATTATAAATTTCAATCTAGGGCAGTGTCCATGGCAATATGCAAGAGGGAGAAGAAATCATTTGCATGACATTATTTTTCTACAAACAGAATTGAAAGGCAATGCATGAAAGAAATTGTTGGAAACAAATCTAATCTAAGCGCTAGTAAATGAAAATGTTGGAATGAAATCTATCTCAAGAAGCATTCAAAGGAAAATTCTGGGAATGTAAATAACAAGGAATGGAAATATTGCACGCAAGTAAACTATGAAATGAAAACTACAAACAACTACACTATTGTTGCTAAAAACTAAACTTTATTATTTTATAAAACTCTTCCCCATTTGATTCTTTGATTACAATGAATTTATAGAATTCTGAAAGATGAGCCTTATAGTTGTGCAACAACTTGCTAGAAGATAGGAACATGTATTGAGGGAAAAACATAAGTCTTTTCTTTATCGTGTTGTGTCAATCTTCTTTGGTTGTCCAAAACAAATATGCCTATTTTGTAACCCCTAAACAAGCTCCAAAAATATATTTGAATGTTGAAAAAATCATGTTTTTCCCTTGTGTATCATTAAAACTCATAAAATAGCTCCTAGATGCTTGCAAAAAGGTTCAAACTACCCAAAATTGTCTCCTAGATATGCATCATTTGTTTGCACAACCTAACAACCTACCTTAATGCTTGGAACTTCCCCCTAGATTCTCTCAAATGTTGTCCCTTAATTGCTCATAGAAGCCCAAACTACTCAACCTCTTCATAAATGTTATCATACTTAGATCCTTCTTTAGCTCTGGAAATTTCAGAGCATAAAAGAAAAGTTATGGAGCATTGAACTGTTGAAATTTTCTTTCAAACCACGAATTGGGTTTTCATGAAATTTAATGGATTTTTTCGCCTTCTTGTCTCTTAATTTTTTTCCAAAAATCTCAAGAACCTAGATCCTAATTTTCAAGATATAATAAAATCTTGATTGCTCCAACTTTAAATCTCTTACTTTCCTCATCATGTTCAGTCTTGATAAATTTCATAATTAAGAAAAGTACATGCTTTTATTTAGCTAATAGATGAGATATTTTTTTATTTCATCAAATATATGGCCTTGTAGTTTGGAATTTAGATAGATACAAGTGTTAAGTATGCATGTTCCTGATTTTGAATCATAGAAGTTACCGTAGAAGTTTTTGGAGCTAGTAGAGTGAAGATAGTAGTACGGAGTTGTAGTTAGAAAGGGTTAGAGGAATGCTCCACATTTCTCTACATTTGAAGATGTGATCTTGTGGTTTGGAGAACAAGTTTAAATTGTTTGTATGTTTTCTCATTTCAAGTTTCAAGTGTTGTGGAGTATCACAAGTTTGGTTTTCAATTTTATATTTTAATACTGTGTATTCAAAGTTTGCAAGCAATGTTAGGTTTAATGTGTGTTTGTTTGCACCAACATGAAGTAACATGAAGTTGTGGAAGGAGTGTATGAGAATGTTTTTGCAAGTCTTATAATATTTGTAAAATGATTTGTGTGATGTTATTTGGTCCCCTTTATTGCTTTAGGTTTGGAGCTAATGTAAAGAAGGTTAGGTGTTTGTTGGGTCGACTTGTTATATTGAGATGATTATGCTAGGTGTTTGGATGTGTGTTCCAATATGGAGATGTGTACTAAGATAAAAATATATCCTGATTATCTCTTGGTTTAAACCGCATTTGATTTCTTCTCCCATGGATGTCTTGGGAGTCAACCTATTGTGGCCATTGCACGTTTCATGTTACATGTTTCATCTTGGCCGACAAGGAGAATTTTTTTGAATCTTGTAGAGGGTATAAATAAAAGATCAAGTTTGTTGCAAGGCGTTTGAGAGTGTGTGAGTATACAAGGAGATATGCACAAGTGTGGATGTGAGAGTGTGTTGAAGATATCAAAGGCTATTGAGTAGTAGTGTTGAAGATGTATGTTTGTGTGGAGAGTGTGGATGTTGCGGAGGTGATTGATCAACAAATTGTGTCAAGTATTCTATACTGAGGTTGTAGCCTCTCTTTGTAAGTGTTATAATTTGTAGGGAGTTGTAGCTTCCTTTGGTTGATGCCATAAAATTTGTATTTCAAGGAGTTGTAGCTTCCTTTGGGTTGTAGTCCATAAAACCTATTGTAAATCTTATTTTATTTGTGAGGTTGGATTTGGATAGTAGTTCCAAGTAGCTTGCTCATTGAGGTTTTTCCCTTCTAGGGTTTTCCATGTAAATCTAGTGTTATGGTTGTGTGCTAGTGCTTTGAATTACATAGTTTGATTCTTTTTATGTTAAGGAAGTACAAAATTTTGGTTGATAAAGTTGAATTGGATTAATTTGTAGTATATAATGATTCACCCCCTCTTGGTTGTTATAAAATGGAAGGTGAACAACAATAATAGAAGCTTAAATCAACTATATATCAGATATAATAGTGTTTACCAAATGGAGTTTAAATCAACTATAACAATGAAAATGCAAGAATAGAAAGTTGAACACAAAACATAGTGTTTAACGTGGAGAAACCCTTTCAAGAAAAAAAAATTACCAAAGAAGAGATGAAAAGCTTGTATTATCAAAAATATATGATTACAATACATCCTCTTCAACTTTCAATCCAACAACATAACCCCTTCAAAGAAAACTTGAAGAAAAATAATTGCCATCTCCACTTTCACGCACATGTTAAATAGAATAATGCAACCCATGAAAAAGATGGAACTCAATCTTAACTCATGGAAGCTGACTTAGAGTGAATTTCTTGAAATATTATATAAAAGGTGGTTGCCTCAACTCTACTTTGACTAGAAACTTGCGGATTTCTAGAATTTGAGACAAGGGGAGATGATGGTTAGTGAATACTAGGAGAAGTTTACCCATCTTTTGTGTTATGTTCCTATGTACCAAAAGGATGAACACTTCTATCTAAGAAAGTTTATCATGAGACTTAACAATCAAATCAGAGGAGATGTGGATGTGCATGGTCCAACAACTATGGATCTTGTGTACGAGAAAGCGGTTAAATAGGAGCAAAAGCTTAAGGATATCTCCATTTGCTAGGAAAATCGAAATTGCAAGAAGATTGTGTGAGTCCAAGACAAACCAACCCTAAGGAAAGTAGTTGTACAAAATTTTCCCAAGCAAGGAGAAAAAGGATCCCTTAATAATGGGAAATAGTTAAGAAGGTAACGTAGGAAGAATGGTTCCAGTGGTGGAAACACCAATAATGTTGGTGGGAATGCTAGCAAGTTTGGAGAACCTGCAAAGAGGAAAGGACTGGCTACTGGATGTTTCACTTGTGGAGGAGAACACTATGCGAGCCAATGTCCTAATAAGGCTTCAGGGTCATGATCATATGTTAATCCACTTCCTACTCAGCAAGCGATGTTTCAACAAAAGATACATGCAGTTGTGGATGATCGTCAGGTGGAGTATCAAGTGACTCCAATTGAGACACTAGACATTTTGTTTGGTTTACCCATTTTTGTACTTATAGATACTAGTGCAACTAAGAATTTTATTTCACCTAGAGTAACTAAACAAATATCTAGAAAGGATGGAAACATGGAAAATCCTTGGGATGTAGAGTATGCAAACCAGAAAAGAGCAAAGGTGGATCAATGTATATTCCAAGCTAGGATAGAACTACCTTATTTTTTTATGGAAGTGAACCTTTATGTCGCACCTTTAGGATCATATGATGTTATCCTTGGTATGAACTGGTTGTGGAGACATAAGGCTAAGGTAGATTTCCATACCAAAACTATAGAATGCCTTGGTGACCTTGGTAATCAAGTGAAGTTTCGAGGGATACCGAGAGAGGTCAAGATTTGTCAAATCTCTAAAATGCAATTGTTAAAGGCTAAGAAGAAAGGGTGCAAACTCTTTGCAATCAAGATAGAAGAACTTGAAGAGAACCTTGATAAATTTGGGTCACAAAACTTCCAAGAGATGGAAGAAGGTGAAATGGATAAAATGTGAATGTTAGATATGGAGAAATATCCTATCCTGAGAAAGTTTTCAGGTGTGTTTCCAGATGAGTTACCTGGGTTGCCACCGAAAAGGATATTTGATTTCTCTATAGATATAGTTCCAGGGTCTGAACCTATTTCCAAGGTACCTTATAGAATGAAGACAACTAAAATAATGAAGCTTAAGGAACAATTGGATGAATTGTTGTCTAAAGGGTTGATAAGACCAAGTGTATCACCCTGGGGAGCACCAATTATCTTTGTGAAAAATAAGGATGTTACTTTGTGTTTGTGCATCAACTATCGTATTCTTAACAAAGCTACGGTAAAGAATAAGTATATGTTTCCATGCATTGAAGATATTTTTTATCAAATGAGGGGAGATGTTGTATTTTCCAAGATTAATCTAAGATTTGGATATCATCAGTTGAGGATTCAAGATGAAGACATCTTTAAGACCACATTTAGAACTCGATGTGGAAATTATGAATTCATAGTTCTACCCTTCGGTTTAATGAATGCACCTACAACATTTATGAATCTTATGAATAATGTATTTAGGGATTTTCTAGATAAATTTGTCTTGGTATTCCTAGATGATATTTTGATATATTCAAAGAATGAGGAACATTATAGACATTTAGAGATAGTGCTACAAAGACTTAGAGAAAAAAAGTTATATGGAAAACTCCCTAATTGTACCTTCTTTCAGAAGAGACTACATTATCTAGGACATGTGACCGAGAGAGGTCAAGATTTGTCAAATCTCTAAAATGCAATTGTTAAGGGCTAAGAAGAAAGGGTACAAACTCTTTGCAATCAAGATAGAAGAACTTGAAGAGAACCTTGATAAATTTGGGTCACAAAAATTCCAAGAGATGGAAGAAGGTGAAATGGATGAAATGGGAATGTCAGATATGGAGAAATATCCTATACTAAGAAAGTTTTCAGGTGTGTTTCTAGATGAGTTACCTGGGTTTCCACCTTAAAGGATATTTGATTTATCTATAGATATAGTTCCAGGATCTGAACCTATTTCCAAGGTACCTTATAGAATGAAGACAACTGAACTAATGGATCTTAAGGAACAATTGGATGAATTGTTGTCTAAAGGGTTGATAAGACCAAGTGTATCACCCTGGGGAGCACCAATTATCTTTGTGAAAAAGAAGGATGGTACTTTGCGTTTGTGCATCAACTATCGTATGCTTAACAAAGCTACGGTAAAGAATAAGTATCTTTTGCCACACATCGACGATATTTTTTATCAAATGAGGGGAGATGTATTTTCCAAGATTAATCTAAGATTTGGATATCATCAGTTGAGGATTCAAGATGAAGACATCTTTAAGACTACATTTAGAACTCGATATGGACATTATGAATTCATAGTTCTACCCTTCGGTTTAAT